>JAJJWW010008183.1:0-45150 GCA_023531295.1 Papaver armeniacum
TAGAGTCATTTGTTAACCGCTTGAGTGGGCTAAGTCGATCGGGGCCAAAGCCATCTTGTCAGAGCCATAACCTATGTGATGCACTATCATTGCACTCAGCTGGGAAAATCCAGCCATGATGGCCCTGCTTCATGTCTCGCAGCCTTCCACAAATCGGCTACATTTGCACTATAACCCGCAATATCTTTACTCCCTTTGGCCGCTTCGCCATTGATCACCAAAGATTCACCTTTAGTATTTAGCACACAATGGCTTCCCCCTTTTAACCCAGCACTGACAAACTCGGATCCCATTCTAAAAGCTCCATCTCCCGAATTCAAGAATGATTCAACTCTACACCATTTACAGCCTTCACCCTCCACCGCAACATCATCCACCGTAACCATCTTTTAGGTCTTCTTACACTCCAACCAAAGCATGTCGCTTTTTTAATGACAAAGAACAAAGACACCACTTGCCTTTAGCCGCACCTCCATATTCATCCACACAAACCCCTGAATCTACATTGCAGTAGCCACCCTATACAACCACTACACCACCGCGCAACTAATGAGACTCCTTACTATCGATATCTCAATTCCAACCGACCGCACCGTAATTTCGTAACAGCTCCATTGCAAACTCCGAACACAAAGAACCGCACAACTTAACACATTCCATTGTAGTTGCATCCATCAATCATACCACCCGCAATTTCCTACACATACATCTAAAGCACCCATTTCATGCACCCGCCAATTCAAACCTACCACCCGATTTGCACATTACTCCAATACCTCCAACCGACAGCACAAAGATAGTTCATCTGCTATCAAGTGACGCACAATCAATCCGATCTTCTCCTCCTTGCAATTGCACCGAGCTCATCATTTCGCCTCAAGAACATTACCACCACCTCGTCACCACCATTGCCTTCTCTATTTCATCCGCATTCACCAATACCAGGACCACCAACTCACAAAGATAATCTGCCAAACCCGCAACCCACACCAATCTCACTCGCACATCAATTTATCCTCAAATTCAAGCCTTGGCTGGCAAGAATGGACCCTTAGCATCTCATCTCTGCAGCTTCGATTAGTCTAGCATCTCAGCTTCCTCCATCTCACCGCCATTCTTCATATTTAGAACTGCAAAGACAACTAATAACTCCAGATTGAAGTTCAATAAAGGAGTCCCATATCCGATTCAATGTCATCTCCATCAGTCAATAGATCCAGACACCATCAGATTCAAAATTCATCGAAACCCCTTCAATATTTCCGGTTGATTTCGCCATCTATAATCGATTTCAGGAGCTTCTCCATCCATCTCAGCATCAAACCCCATCTGGAGGGTCGACCTCGTAAATCCCATGCATCCCCTTTAACTTTAAACTGCAATTTCTTGTCTTCAACCACCGATTGCACCTCCTAGTCTTTCTGCAGTCGAGTTCTACCACAAACCCTAACTCAATTTCATGGGTTTCATCATCTTCTCGAGTTAAACCCGTCTCGAATAACTCACTCTACAACCTTCCTCCCCGAACTGCTCTTCAACATCCACCAAATCATATCTCGTTCGAGCAATCGAACCTGTGTTATTACAATATTCTCGATTCACATCAGCAGAAACTCTCCCTTGTTAAATCTCGGGATCCGATTCATCATCGCCAGCCTTCATTTGTTCTCTCGTGAACACGAATCCACGTCGCCGTGCGCCCATTCTTACAGGCAAAGAAAACGAGATGGGAAGCAAATGATGAGAAAAATCATTTTCTCTCGAAACTTAGGTCTTCCGTAGGGAATTGAAGATGATACAAACCATGCAGTCTGTGCATGGGGATAAGGGGTTACCTGCAAATGACTCTAGGCACCCGGAGAAATAGGAAAAGGGCCTCCTAGTTCTTGCATGGCTTGTGGGTTTCGCTGAATCCACCGCCTATTCACCTTGTGAATTGGTCTTTTCATTTTTTTTTTTAACTTTAAATGGCGATTTCTTCTCCTTTTTGTTCTCGATGACTCCATTTCACCTATAGAACTCAAAAGCAAACATAAGAGATGCAATTACCAAGGAAAAATAGCAAAGAAAGCATAAATACGAGATATAAAATTAGGTGTTTTATAACACCTATTAATAGGTAGCTTAAAAAAAGTTTAGTTCATGAACCCGTTTCCATGTTTGCGAATTATTTTGTTACCAAGCAAGCTGGAACTTGTATATATAGATTGATCATGTAAGCAAAGTGAGAATTTTTCGAATCAAAAAGAAGAATTTGCAACATCATATTAGTCGAAATAGGCATTGTGGACCATGTGGTTAGTCCAAGAAAAATGGTTAAGTTGTTCGTGAACATCCAAGCATAAAAATTATAGTTCAATAATCTCAAGAAAAAATAGTTTGTGAACATTTTGTCATCTCGAAGTTTATGAACATATTCAATTACAAAAAGTGGCCATCAACCTCTTAAAATCAATCAGCTCATGTTATTAAGAATTAAAAATGGGGGATTTTGTGTTTCCCCCTCAAAAACAAATAGCTAATTTGCGTTTCCCCCTTTATAAATTGATAATAGGTAAAACCCCTTTTCTCGTTAACTATGTTGTTACCATCCGGTAAATAATCACGTGCAGTTCACGTGTGTGTCACAACATAAGGTATCAGAGACGGCAGCACCACGGCCTCCGTCCCCACGTACGACCACCACGTGTCGATTTCTCCATCGCATCACATTGCAATATAAAATTTTCTATCTTATGAAATTTCATCGATCCATTAATTAAATTCTCCAAGTGGAACCCAACATGGACTTGTTCAATTGGATTAAAGAACCCAAGAGATCGGAACTACTTTTTCTGTACAAGTACTAGTAATTGGATTGCGAATTTTACATATTCTTGCTTTGATTTTTGAAGCTTGGTCTATGGATATCAAGTATTGTTTAGCTTAACAAGGCAATAAAGCTAATTAAGAATTTTATTTTTGGATTATTCAGAACCCACCATAACTTTCTTCGGATGGTTTTAAATTTCAACATCCCAATCTCCTTTGTTCTTTTTCGGTAGCTAGCTTGTTTGGTGTTTTAGAAACACAAGGAAAATAACAGATCCATTAATTTCGTAGGGTACTTTGGAGCAACGATGTTGGTGAGGTGGTGGAAAATCGTGGGATGGAGAACTTGGTCGTGGAGCAGGCGATGAAGAAGATGGCGACGGTGTTTCATCTAGTTTTTTTTGTTTATACCGTCGGATTAGACTTGGATACATATCTACTACACCACTTTTTTAGATTTTTTGGATTTAATATTTTATATAAGACCTACGTGAACTGCACGTGGTTATTTAACTGGATGATAACATCGAGTTAACAGTAAAGGGGGTTTTACCTATTATTAATTTATAAAGGGGGAAACGCAACTTAGCTATTTGCTTTGAGGGGGAAACACAAAATCCCCCATTAAAAAATTATTCCAATAACATCCTAAATTCAACCAGTTTGTGTACGCGAGTTAATTAGATAATAATTGATCAAGTCTTACTATTTATAAATTCCAAGTTCGTGAATATAAAAACTAATTAGCTTGACGACTCCTATGAACTTAATACAAAATTGCGATATATCGAACGATAACTTTCTCTCAACCTATTATGGGATAAGTTCTATATTGCTTGAATTTAAGATTCGAGTTTTACCAAGTACGAGATTGTACTCGAGATTTCATCTTTGCAATGTTCATCATAATACTAAAGACATACAACATGTGTCGTTTAGATAGAATTGTAGATAATATGAGTAAATAGGATCACTTGGGTCTTCACATTCGATTGTTGATGAAGTTTTCTTAGACGTCTCTCGTTGTTCTTCATGAGTCTTCAATCTTCAACGACGTTCGAGTAATTACGATACTCAACTATCATTCTCTATTCCAAGTCCGAGACTAACCTTAATTAGTAGACTACAAATCAAGATGTAGTTTTGATCATCTAAATTTGTAAACAAGATTGACATACTAAAACTTATGCGTTTTGACCGAGCGATGCTCTAAACACTTGCATGAATAATTACATATGATCACAATAATTTTAATAATGCTAGTTTCGAGGTAAGTCTTGGTCTTAAAATTACAATATATTTTGCTAATGTATTATAGAGCAATGCGAGAGTATTGACTTGTGGAGAATAAAATAAATAAAAGTTTCATGACTCAAAGTTCAAGAGATGTGAGACGAGGTTTTCAATAAAAACGATGATTATCTTTCTATCAACCCGTTTGGGCAAAAATAGATCTTTACCCAACGATCTCGATTGAAGTTGATGATCTCCGCAACTATCTTCCAAGCACGCTGAGGAAATTTTTGCAAAACAAATACTCCGACGCTCAGTTAGTATCCAATTTTGCGGCGAAGTCTTCTAGGTTTGATCGCATACCTAGTTAAGAATTCTCGTTCTTTTATAGGCTGGGCCGAGTTTCCAGGATAAGTCTCTCTTGAGATCTTTGCGCTCACGTTACTTATCCAACCTATGAGAAGATTGACTAATACTTTCGAATCTTCCATTAGGGTTTACGAGAGAAGTTCGCACATGAGATAACTACCAAAGCTAATGACCCACGATTGCAAAGTAACGATTGCGGCCCTGTCGGGCGGCTCGAATCGGGCGGATTGACCCAGGCACCTTAATTTACCTATATGGGTGACAAATTTGTTGACATGAATGTCATTATTCCACTGCTGACGAATATAGTTAACTCTTGTAAGTTAAGTGATGCTGAGGTTCTTTTGGGGAGAGAAGCCTTGAGGGGGAAACGATTTCTCGAACATCGTTGGTAGCTATAATCCACCTAACATAGTGCAATACATCTACTATTCAAGACGATGCTTTATCACCGGTTACATTTACTTTCATCATCGTGTCCATTTTCTTCTTGTGCTAGCGGAGAAAAAAGTTATCCAAGACCCAACTTATAAAGCTACGATCCCGGTGCGAACGTTTCGTAAATCTTATTCTTCTTCCTTTCGGGTGTAGACGGGTTTAAGAGAATAATTGCCATTCTTATGAAATATTCTCATTTACTGCAAAACACGCTTGTTTCCATTTTCTAAACATTCTCCCCTTCTTATTTTTAGGGCTTGCTGTTGGTCTCTTCAAAACTGATTAATAACTTGGAGGCGCAGGTCGAATAGATCCAAATCCCTTTGAAACCATTATTACATCTTTGTACAGTTCCATCATTACTTTTAATCTTTGACTCAAGTTTTATTGTCGCTAACTTCCGTCCCCGATTACTTGAAGAACGGACATGGGTGTTTCCAACCTCATAGCCCTTTCCTGATGACGGCGTATCCGAACGTCCTTCACGAAGGTGGTCTCCAGGCCATGCCCTTACACGTATCAAATCGGTTACAATCGACGATATTAGGGCGTCGATTTAGTATCCCCGATGCAGTCGAGATTCATCCTCACAGCCGCTTGTTCGATCCAGTTGGTGATGACGAAGTAGTTGCAAGCTTATATCAACTTGAATGTGGCTTATCAATGCCCATTGATCGAGAGATGTGTGAAATTCTCTTGGGCTGGGGAATAGCTTTTCATGCAAGTCCATCCCTCTATCTTTTCGGCACCGCCGTTTATTCACTATTGCCCGTGTATATTATCGCCATCTTCTTCCATATGACATCCAACAACTTATTATTCCTCGCGTATATGGGGGATGTAGATGTAGAAAATCCTACCACTACATCCGAGTGAAGTATACTATGAAGCAAACAAGCTAAGACATCAAAGAACACAAGATTTACGTGGTTCGGCATGATTACCTACGTCCACGGGGGTTAAGGGATGATCTTATTACTTCGCACAAGGTTACAAGGATCCAACACACAATAATACTCACTAATGCCTAATACAACTCTCCTTTCTCTCTTTTTCTTCCTCCCCTTTTCTTCCTACACGATCCCTATTTATAGCTACAAAGCGGTGATACACCAATATTACAAAAGTGTTGAGCTCAAGATAGCTTCCTCGGATGTTCTTCTCGGGTGTCTTGCTCGGGTGCCTCGGTCGATCTCTACCTTTTATCGAGCCGAGTCATTTGCCGACGGTGTCATCACCGATGTCGTCCGTTGGGTGGATATGATCGGCATCGCTCTTCGGATGCTTGGCCGAGTCTTGTTATGGCCGAGCTTCTCTCATCTCCTTACCAACCTATGCATTAATTACTACTTTTCCTAACATTCCTAGCGCCGGAAGTCATTAATCACCCGTACGTCAAATCGGAAGATTTCTTTCTCGCGACGATGGATGGTAATGACAGCCCTCAAATGCTTTGCCGATGACCTTCCTATACAAGTTGCCGGAATTCTCTGGGACGGTTGAACCGTAGGGACTCCTACACATTTCTACCGACACCGTGAGGCCACAGTGTAGGATCAAAATGAGACTCGCCTAACGAGCCGCTCACTACAATCCTCCCGATGAGTGTCTAAAACACCTAATTTACTATCTAGTAGTTACGCTTTCTTTGTTATTTTTCTTGTGAATTATGTACTTTACGAGTGGTTTTGAGTTATTAGGTGTTTTGGAGTCACACGGAGGAAAAGAAGAAGGAGTCGTTCAATTTGAGCTGAAAGTGCAAAGAGGATATTTCACAAGTGATCACTGTTGGGAGCCTAGCCATGGTTAAAGGGTGGCCAGTTTTGTTTAAATGGAATTGTTTAAGGCACCCATGGAGTTACTCAGAGCACCCATATAGGGTGTATCGTATGCAGCAGTGGGGTGTACCATCTAACCCAATTCCGACTCAACCCTAAAATCGAGAGAGATGTTTCTCTCGTTCATCTCATTTATCAGAAATTGAGAAAGTAAAGCAGCAGAGCTGTTGCCACTCACGAGACCAAATCCGAGCGATTAAGGGATGGATTTGAAGAGGGTTTTGAATCAGAGTTCGATTGGAGAAGCAGAAGAATGAAAGTGATGCTGCTGGTGAAATTCAGTGAAATCAACAGAGAGGATGAGTAGTAAATTGACATGGGCTTCTGCTGGAATTGATTGGGATTGAGAATAAATCGAACTCTGGTAAGAAGTTGAGGAAGAAATGGTGCTGTTCTGATGGGGATTTAATGGTTTCTGCCAAGACTCGAGAACAAGAAATTTAGGGTTTTGAAATGAGATCGGAGATGCCTGTGGGATGGTGAAGATTAAGGGAAATTCAGGCTGTTGATTGTCATGGGTTTGGTCGGTTAATGATGGGTATTTATCAGATTGGGTTTTGATTTGAGTTTTATTGCCGACTGATGGTGGTGGCTTTGTTGTCTCAGTAAATTCATGGGTTTGAATGAAAATGGTGATGCTGAGTTGCACGGCTCGGTGGGGATGTTGATATTCGGTGCTTTTGAGCAGTTGTGGTCCTGGTGATGCTGAGAGATAGTATTGTTTGGTGATGATGGTTGCTGTGATTGAATCTGTGGTGGAGCCGTAACAGATGGTTGTGCTGCAAATAGATGGATTTGATTCTTGCTGAGTAGTCTGGTGGTTGAACTTGAGCTGAACCTGAGATTTGAGTTGCTAAGTTGCCAGGGAATGTGAAGCTGGTAAAGCCAAGAACTGAGCTGTAGCTGCCAATGATTGAAATGATTTGGGTGGCCTGAGATGCAGCTGAGTAGCAGGTTATGAATGGCTCAGGTGATGTTTGTGTTAAGGGATTGAAAGCAGTGCTGGGTGTCTGATATGGTGGTGATATAATGAAATGTTAGCAGTGATGGATGTGTGGACTCAGGGATGTGATGTTGGTGGCTTTAATGGCTAGATGCTCAGGTAGAGAGTGTAGCTGATGCTATGGAGAATGGCAGAGTGCAAAGAAGGCTTAAGCTGCAGTTGAGAGAATAGAATGAGCAAGTGCTGCAGCTAGGAGCTGCAGGTGATAGGATTGCAGGTTCAGCTGCTGCAGGAACTAGAATTGAAGGAAGTGAAAATGGTGGATTGGTGATGGATTCAGGTTGCAGATGAGTGGTGATGCTGTTGGTTGTTGCAAGGGGCTTGAAATTGAAACAGCGTGACATGAACTGAGGTGCCAGGGTGTTGCTGCTGGTGGTGGTACAAGAAACTGCAGAATGGGAGCTGGTGAATTGGCAGGCATTTGAGGTGCTGGCCATTATGGCTGGGATGAAATGACTAATGCACCATCTTAGTGCAACAGTGGATCTGGCCAGTGCAAAAGGAATGAGCCACTATGGATGGAGTGATGCACAAACATGGTGCAGCAGACTTAGGCCTGTGCAATGGCCTACCAAGCCACTCAAACCCCATCCAACCGAGTAAGATGATGATCCGAGACCACGACTTGACCCGATTTGGCTCGGTGATTGACCGAGTCCTGACCCGACTGAGTTGGACCGTTGACCGGTGACCGGTTTGACTTTTCCGGTCACCTGGGACCGTTTCCGGCGACTATTCCGGCGGGATTCCTGCCACAATCCCAGTTTTCCGGCGAGCGTTTTTTGGACAAAATTTCTACACGGGTTTCTCTTACTTGTGGGCTTGGTGGACTTCTAACTAATGGACTTTGAAGACAAAACCTAATTTTGGAAGGAGTGGAGCTATAAAAGAGAAGACTTTTCTCAAAACAGATATCTTTTATCTATCTATTATTCAATTCTTTTGCCTCTAGCTACTTTTTCTAGGGTTTAGAACCATGAAGTCTTTTCTCTTTCTTCTTGTTATGAACTCCTTGAATATGAGTACCTAAGTTTATTATTGGTTATGGAATAGTTGGATTTCACAAAGCATGACTCTTTGATTCAATATATTAGTTTTGTCTCATATTTATCGCTTGCAATTCTCTTGAAAATATTGTTTTATGATTGATTGATTGTTTTGTCAAGTTGCAAATTGGTAGAACTTCTAATCACATCTATTGCTAGTTTAGGGTTTATTATACGTAAAAGTGATATTCCTTGAATACAAGTAGCATAATATGATTATAGTTTATAGTGATATATTCTTATGATCATATGTGAACCATGACCTTTGTTAAATCGGATTAGTGCGCTTTCCACGTTCGATTGCTCTGATTGGCCTGATTTCATAGAACCTAATGCATCTAGGGAATTAAACTTGATTAGTGCTTTTACACGTTAGGTTGTTCCTTTAGATAGAATTCATATTCGCATCTTTTAATGTGTTTGTTGATGACATGAGGAGATTTGTGGGATATTCTTGCGATCAAGGTATTCTAGGGTCTTTGATAAAAGTTGAGATTAAAATATCAATTCTAGTTATTGTGTGAAAACATGTTTGTGAATGAAAACGAAATCCTTAACCAATACCTTCTTATCCTTGATTCGATTTGTCTACTTTTCTTTATTTGCTTTTATTTAGTTTATTATATTATAATCACAAAACTACTGGTGTTATTTATAGGGAACCGAAACAATTTGACAACCTAGACCTCTCTGTGGGATCGATCCTTTCTTGCCCTTGCTATATTATATTTTGAGTAGTAAGAAAGTGTAATTATATTTTTGACGCTTACGACTGCGGTCACCTCCATACCATGGTTTCCGAAAAATAAACTCAATGATTCTGAGCTAGTCTTGCTTCCACCATCATTGTGCTTTGTTCAATTTGCTAAAAGAAAGGTTTAAGCGGCGAAACGAGTAAATGAAGACAAATGTAAATGGAGAAAATGTAACGATATCTATCCTTAAATCATGGAGGTGATCATTAGATGATAAGTCTAGCAACCTATGCTATTTACGACCGTTAGAGTCTTTCATTTAGCATCAACTATCCTCAACAGATGTTGATAGGAGCCGTTGAATCTCTCTTTAACGAGGTTTGAAACGAAAGATGACGGCCAAGCCGAGATGGGATTTCCTTCTAGCTTCTACCAACATCGAAAGATGTTATTTCGGGAGCTCACGGATCTTCCAATAACTCGCTGAGGTGTTTTAAGCTAATAGCCTAGCTTAATGAAATAGTCTTGACGACTTTGTTTTAAACGAAAGACATGTTTTGCTAAGAAAACAAAGATAATAAGCAAGAACACAAAGTGAACCTATATCAAACTCGATACAATTTTGCTAGGAAAACAAAAATAGAAAACTAAAAGAGTTTCTCTCTTAGCGTCAACTAGCACACAAGGTGACTTAGGAGCTTGATTTTCCTCTTTGTAACCGATTTCAAGGTATCCGAAGATGTTATACAGATCCCCTTAGTTTGGTGCGGAATGTAGATGTAGAAAATCCTACCACTACATCCGAGTGAAGTATACTATGAAGCAAACAAGCTAAGACATCAAAGAACACAAGATTTACGTGGTTGGCATGATTACCTACGTCCACGGGGGTTAAGGGATGATCTTATTACTTCACACAAGGTTACAAGGATCCAAACACAATAATACTACTAATGCCTAATACAACTCTCCTTTCTCTCTCTTTTTCTTCCTCCCTTTTTCTTCCTACACGATCCGATCCCTATTTATAGCTACAAAAGTGATACACCAATATTACAGGTGTTGAGCTGTGATAGCTTCCTGGATGTTCTTCTAAAGGTGTCTTGTCGGTGCCTCTGCCGATCTCTACCTTTTATCGAGCCGAGTCATTTGGCCGACGGTGTCATCGCCCGATGTCGTCCGTTGGTGGATATGATCGGCACGCTCTTCGGATGCTTGGCCGAGTCTTGTTATGGCCGAGCGTCTCTCATATCCTTACCAACCTTGTCAGTGCATTAATTGCCCTCGAACTCGACGAGCATCACATCAGAGCTTTTTCCCCATCATGTCGGCTTTCAGCTTGTCTCTGTTCCCTTTTCCTCGTGCCTGTGCCCTGGTGGGGTGATTCAGTGCTTCTAGTATTCGTCTCGCTTGGTATGCCCTTGGTCAGGATGGTTCCACTTAGCTCCATGGATTATTTACACCTACAGGGGAATTGGTACAAAGCGTTTCCATTGTATTTGAAAACTTGGTAAGGACATAGACGGATGCCCAGGGAGTTATAAGAATTGGGAAAGCCCATGCTATCGGTTGCCTGCAATCGGCGGAAAGCACATCAACTCGATCTTCCTAGGCAACTAGCCAATGCCGCCGGTAAGTTATTGTATTCTTCTGAACTCTTTTCCACAAATATAAGTGTTTTGATGATCTATTCTTCCGCCATTTTTTTTTTTTTTTTTTTTTTTTTTTTTTAGTGACTCCTCCCAAGGAATTAAATCTTATGCCATGCACTCATGGGAGAGCTACAAAAGGATCAACTGACTCTTCAACCTTCATCGTGATTTGTTCGATGTCTCATTTCCGTACAGCATTGTGTCTTGGATTCATAAGAGGGATGAAGACCATGTACGTATTTCAACCCCAATTTTGGCCTCCATTGCACAGCCTCGCTTCCATTGGACTCAGTATCCTATCCTCAAGCACATGTTAATTCCAAAAAACGACATTCCCCTTCTTCGTCATCGTCTGGGTTTCCGAGGATTCATAGGAAGCGTCGTCGCTCAATCACGAGCAAGGATATTTCTGTAACCCCTCCAAATGGTTTTAAGGGACTCAGAAGACTCAGCCGACTCATACACATGGACGTATAACTCGCACAAATTCACACGTAAGCGTTCCATACTCAAATGCTGCTGAGACCTCTGATGCTATGTCGGGAAGGTATGGACTTACGTTCAGAGAAGCCACCATTTACACAATAAGGACTACACGTTCAGAGAATTTAGCTTTTTTGCACTTCGAGCAATAATATCAATCCAGGGTTTGAGAGGGAACAAAGAGAGCTCTAGCCCTGTCCCTAATATGAAGGTTCCTGGGATGGAAAACGAAAGCTCCGAGGATATTTCTTCTAATGGCCCTCCTAGCCCCTTTCTCGAACCAAGCACATCACCAGCTCCTTTCTCCAACGCTGTAATCGTGGATGATAATTATCATGGTGAGAATGACACACGTATCATTCATGACGATGCCACGCCCCCAGGTATGTTCAATTACTACCTCTAGTTGGCTCATAGTACGATTATTAAGATCGACTTCGATTGTTGATGTTTGTAATTGCGGACTCAGTTTTCCATAGTTACGCGTTTACATATGCACATTTGCATTCGAATATTCTAGGTTGCACAGGAGTTGCTCTGGCCAGAGGAAAGATGGTCATTGACTCAGAGATGCCTTCTGGCTCCTTGTCTAATCCTTTGCCACTCCCTCGAATATGGACTCGCCGGGTAGTAATTCAGCTGATCCACGCGTGGAGGGTGAGCACGCTAGAGTGTGTCGTCACCCTTCAGTTCCAGACTTGGACACAGGCATCGAACCACGCCTTCCCCGCATCTCGGTCTCTTGCTTTTCTGGGCTGACGAGTCTCATTACAATCATTTTGCTCCGTACCGTGTCTCGACCACTATGGCTGTATATTAATTCGACACTCAACACAAACAAGGACATGATTCCTTATCCTGACCTTGCCCTTATTATAAGAGTCTGCTTATTTATTCTTCCCTGCAGTTTGTGAACTCCATGGCTCGACTGAGAAGCAAATGTATTTAGCGTTCCTCAGAGTCCAATGCATGTACCAAACCAAGCAACTCAAAGTCGGCGAGTTGCGTCTGCAAACGCGAGATGTCCCGTAATTATCAAGAGTGTAAATCGAAGAACTTGACCTTACTAAGAGGGTTCTCGAACTCCATGAAGAGCGAGCGATTTCGAGCGTGCATTACTCGCAGGAACTTTAGCATTGTCCGGAGTGAGGCAAGAATTGGCCGACTCCCTTTCTCGTGAACTACAACCGCAGGCCTCTTTAGACAAGATAAAGGGAATATTGCACATCACTTCGGGTGGACATGAACCTCCTCCTGGCATGTAACTCAGCAGATTATTCCTGTTCTTAATTTCCAAAGTTGCCAGACTATGATTCTCGATCTCTACATTAGATGCCTTTTGAATATCGGAATGAAAAGCGTTTAAGATGGCATTTTTGCCGCTCCTTCAATACTTGCAACCTCTTATCTCCAATTGCATATTAAGCGTAAAGACCCGACTAACTTTAGTCAATCCGTCCCTGCTTGCATGTTAAGAACATATATGTATGTTAAGAACGCTACTATTGCCATAATGCGCACAGGTTCCGTTTTACTCAACTATTTGCATGCACTATTATTAACTCCACTTCCACCTTGTGTGAGGTTTTACTTGACCGCGTTTCGTTAATCAAGTAAGTACATGTAATTTCTTGTCATATGTTCGCTTAGGGTGATTAATCCTAATACATAAGACTCGTGCAATTTGTTCCCATGATGATGAGATAATGAGACTATGACTCACCATCGTGAATTCACAAAACTATACACTCGTTTGTAGAGTATACATCTTAGTATTCGATACTAATGGGCCTTGACACTATTGTTAGCTCCATAGCATAATTTCAAGAGGTTATTAGCTCATTTCAGAGATTGCATTATGTTTTCAAGTTCATTCATCCATATACTTATGCATGTAATAAATAATGGCACAATAATGGTAATATGAAATGAAATTTGGACCTGGATTGATGGCGGTTGACGAACCGGCGACAAGGGCTGGCAGGACCGGTTGGAAACGAATGGTGGCTACGCAGACAGATCCTTCATGAAAACAACCACAACGACTTAACCATCAAGCAGAATAGCTTATTATTTAATCAGGAGTAAACTTACAAAGATGCATTAGTTTTTCTCCATGCAGAACGACTTAGATCAAATTACTAAAAACAAAGAGATATACCCCACGGGGATACTGAAATGGAAATAGCTTAAAAGGAAAATTGCTGATCTAGTGATAGAATTTTTTTCAAATGAAAAGAATTCCAAGGCTTCCGTGTTTTGAGTCTACTTCCCCATCCAATTTTCTCAAATAATAAGAGCCACCGGCGGGTGTACATCCACTATGTATGGCCCTCCTAGTTTGCACCAAGTTTGCCAAGCGCTTTGGCTCCATAGTTGCTGCCCGCGTCTTCTTCAAAGACATAGTCACCTGGTTTGAACATTCGTTCTTTGACCTTCTTGTCATAACTCAGTTTGATTGATTGTCGATAATGTACCGGGCGTCGCAGAGCCTCTTTGCGTTGTTCTTCTAGCGGTTCTTTGTCAAGAGCCGTAACTGTTCGATTTCACCTTTGACTTAACTGCGATGGTTTTTGTAGTGTTCAGTGTATCTCTGTTGGTATAACGGCCTCGCATCGTAAGCCAACGTGAACGGAGAGAACCCCGTAGAGCGTTTTGGAGTTGTCCCCAGATGACCATATACACCCGCAAACTCCTCCGTCCATCTTCCTTTAGCCTTTTCAGTCTCTTCTTTAAATTATCTAGAATTACAGGTTGGTTGCTTCGCCGCCCGTTACTTTGGGCGTAATATGGAGCTGAAAAATTACGTCGGATGCTCAATTCGTTAAATCTTTAATCGGCCAGAATCGAATTGCTTCCCGTTATCGATACCGGCTCGCAGGGGATACCAAACCGACATATAATATTTTCCCATAAGAATCGTTTCACATCGTGCCTTTCCACATGCACCAGTGCTACGGCTTCCACCCATTTGGTAAAGTAATCCGTGGACGCTAGCACAAACTTCACTCCTCCTGGGGCTCGGGGCAGAGGACCAACTATATCTAGTCCCCATTTGGCGAAAGGCCATGGACTCAAAACTGGATGCAATTCATTTGCTGGCCTTTTTGGAATTGGGGCATGTTCCTGACAAGCGACACATCTCTTCGCGTATTCCTTGGCGTCCCTCTGGCATGAATGGCCGTGAAAAACCCCGAGATAATATCATATGTGCCATACTACGCCCACTAGCATGATTTCCACAAACTCCTTCATGAGCTTGGCCATAATTGTTTGTGCTTCGCCTTCGTAAATGCACCTCAAAAAAGGTTCTAAAGCCACCGGTTTCCATATAAGTTTCCTCTATCAAAACATATCGCCATGCATTTTTTGTTACCTTCGAAGCAAGGTACTTGTCTTATGGGAGCTCTTTGGTTGTCGATATCGCATATAAGGCTCTCACCAATCTACGCTACTATCAAGAAGAGTTTCTTTCTCTTGCGCCCGACTATCTACATCCATAGCATCTAGGTCGCTATTAATGCTATCCAAAGATATCTCCATGCATCTCGCCCCACTAGCTTGTTCGAGAACCTGGATAGAATGGTTCTCGGGAGATGCTAGGTAGTTCTTGATAGTCGACCCGACAAATCGAGTTAGGTTTGTGTCAACGGAGAGGACAGATAAGCTAAGGCATCGGCATGCCCGGTGTCCTCTCGTTGTCTTTGTTGGATTGAAAACTTCCCGAACTCATTGGATAGCCGACGCACAACATCCAAGTAAGATAGCATTCTTTCATCCTTAGCCTTGTATGAACCTAAGAATCGATTAACCACTAACATTGAGTCGATTATCGTTTAACATTCCTCGCCCAAGATGTCTTGCACCTTGGTCCCCGCAATTGCACCTCATACTCCGCTTCATTGTTGGTGGCTGGGAAACCTAACCGAGTAGCCTTTTCCACTTTCATACCTTGGGTAAGAAGTACACACCCCACGCCAGCTCCACTACAGTTGGAAGAGCCATCAGTAACAATTATCCATTCAGGATTGGATTCATTGTCAGTTAAACTCAAGTTGAGCTCGTCATCAGCATGGGTATCCTCTATAGGCTTCAGACGTTCTTCCTCGTCGACCACTGTCTCGATATCATCAACTGAGAAGTCAGCAAGAAGGGCTGCCAGCGCATGACCTTTCTCAGCGGTTCTAGACTCATAATGGATGCAATAAGCACCCAGAAAGTTTGCCCAAGTAGCAAGTCGACTTCCATCATCACTCGTTCTAAAATCTTCTTCAATGGATATTCGTAGTACACTTTAATGACCCTCCCCTCGAAATAAGGCTTGAGGCGTCGTGATGCATGAAGTAATGCCAATGCAATCTTCTCGATCTTGGAATACCTAGTTTCCTCCCCCGTTAAGGATTTACTAACGAAGTAAACCGGTTTCTCCATAGGCTCAGTTACAAACAATACCGCACTAACAGCATAATCGGTTGTCGCGGGTAAATTCCAATTGGTCATCCTGTTTTTGGACTAGCCGTAATCGGTGGGGATGTTAAGTATCGCTTGATTTCTTGCAATGCATATTCACACTCGTATGTCCACCCAAAGGTTGTGGCTTTCCTTAGGATATCGAAGAACGATTTACATCTATCTGACAATCGAGAGATGAACCGACTGATTGCAGCCAATCTTCCCTGTCAACTTATGGACCTCTTTCTTCGCCCTTGGAGACGACATATCTTGAATAGCCCTAATCTGATCTGGATTCGCCTCGATTCCTCCGTGAGTCATCAAGTATCCCGGAAATTTTCCTGACGACAATCCAAATGAGCATTTTCTTCCGGATTTAGCTTCATGCAATATTGCCTCAACCGATCGAATGTCCGTTGCAAGTCAAGTAAATGTGATTACGCTTGCTTGGACTTAACCACCATATCATCAATGTAGACTTCCATTGTTTTTCCAATCAAATCTTTGAACATGTTATCAACAAGATGTTGATATGTCGCCCAAAGATGTTTCGGGCCAACGGCATGACGGTATAACAATAAACTCCCGATCTGTGATGAATGCCGTGTGTTCCCGCGGTCGTCACAAAGGCAAAGGATCTGATTATATCCGAAAATCCGTCCATAAAAGATAATATTTCATAACCGGATGTAGCGTCAACCATATCACTTATTCGCGGCAATGGGTAGGGGTTACTTGGACAAGCTTTATTGAGATTAGTAAAATCAATACACATACGAATCTTTCCATTCTTTTTGGGACTGCTACTATATTGGCTAGCTGATCGTGGGTACCGAATCGGGCGAATAAAACCGGCTGCCAGCAGTTTTTCAATCTCCTCTGCTACTGCCGCCTTCTTGCTGGGTGACATATTTCGCGGCTTCTGTCGGACGGGACGGACATTCTTATCAATGTCGAGGTGATGACATGCTATAAGAGGATCTATTCCTGGCATCTCATTGAAGATCCACACAAATACATCCTTGTTAGCTCTAAGCAAAGTGACCAAACTGTCGAGTTCGTGCGCGGAAGATCCGCCCCTACGAACGTGGTCCGGTGACTTTGTCCTCCAACAATTTCTGCAAGTTTTTCAACCGTAGGCGGTTCACCGCATCTTCTCCTGCGTATGTATGGAGGAGTTTTCTTTAATTGCTATTTATTGTCGACATGGAGGATATGATGTCCTCTCATTTCATACTTGCGGTACTCTTCCATCGCATTTTCATGGCATTTATGAGCGACCATCTCGATCACTTCGACCTTTACTAATCCATCGACGTGAGGAACTTCAGACATTGATAATATGATCAAGCAACTGCTCCCATTGCAATTATCCAGTCTCAACCCAGTATTGCATTGTATGGCGCGCGACAGTCTAGCAGAAGGAAATTTTCAACAACAGATTTATTTCCTACTGTCATAGGTAGTCTAACTTTCCCCACTGCTTTGGTCACTTCCCCGCTAAACCCAATTATTGGGTTCCCATCTTCCTCAATCGGTCATGAGACAAGTTCATCGAAGAGTAAGCTCGAGAATATTATACTCACAGAACTATCGTTATTAACTAAGACTCGGTGCACGCGAAACATTCCAATCCAGACGGTAATTACAACAACATCATTATGAGGATAGTATATACCTTTCATGTCTTCCTCAGTAAACTCGATCTTTTTGCACCCGACTTCCAATGTTTCTGCACCATGGCCACTAGCAAAATCGATGTTGTTCACGACGTGCCATTCTCTAATCTGCCTTAGCTTAATCTCGGACGCATCTTGTAAGCTCGCCTCGAAATCGAGTTAATTCTCCCATGATCGACATTGATCACTCGAGACAAGGCCAGATTCACTTGAGTGGGCTTTAACTCTTTCTTGACATATTCTTGCTGCAACCCGTTGTCGATCATCTTTCGCACTTCGAATCAGAAAGCGCGACAACTGCCAACCGTATGTCCGACATCCTTATGGTATGCACAGTATTTATTTTTATCTCGCTTGTCGCGGGTGTCAGCTGGTAAGGGACGTGGTGTCTTTAGCTCCCGTTTGATCTTCTCGTACAGCTCTGACAACCCAATATTCAGAGGTGTCAGTTTCTTATCTTGTTTAAGAGCTTTTTCACCGGCTTCCATTCTTTCATTAGGTTGTCCTTGTGGATGATTCTTCGACTTTGTTTTCTTGCCTCCTTATTTTGGCTATGAGTTCATGAATTTGTGATATCTGCATCTCTAGCCTCTCGTGCTTTTTTGATCGTCCTCAACTCGAGCATATTCTTCCGCTCGGTCGTACAACTCTTCATGATTTTTTGGAGGCTTGCGAGTCAAGGAATTGTATATCCCGTTGCGATCCCATGGGAATGCTTGCGAAAGCTTCTATCGCAGATTTCATCACTTGCATCTACGACCTCGCCAGCTCTCGCTTGAAATCAAGAAACTTCCTAATTCCTTCACCTTTCGCCGATTTAGCATAAACAAGGAGTGAGAATCTTTTCTTCCTTGTCGATTGTACTTATAGTGTCCACAAAACTTTTCGACTAACTTCTCATATGTCCCAATCGACCGTGACTTTATTTGGTTGAACTGAGACTATGGCCCCGCCCGGCCGGTGTTTGAGGGAACATTTTGCACATTAGTTCGTCTTTGAAATCCCACAATGTCATTGCAGTCTCATAGAGCAAAATATGTTGATTTGGATCGTCGATTTTTCATCAAACTCGGGAGTTTTGGTACCATGAAGTTGTGTGGTGGTCAATCTACATGCCCGATGCTATCCGTGAAAGGAGATTCGAAATTGACAACGGATCCGTTGCAACTTATCTTCACGTGAATCCTTTTTCAAAAGCACTTTCTCGATCATTTTACTGAGTCGTCGATCACTCAATCTTTCGCCATTTGAATCATCACTGTGATAATTCTCTTCCTCTCGCCTTCTTTTGCGTTCAGGGACTTTAACTTCAGATCGAAGCCTTCTGCTGCCATATGATGGTGATTGTTTGGTACCCTCATATGTGTCAGATTGCAGATATCGCTTCTGGTGATCAGGTTCATAGTGTCGACCGCTGCTCTCCAAACCAGTCAGCGGCTATGGTGGCGACTCCGTGAACACCTTCCCTCCTCCATTGATTCGAGCACCTAGAAATCTCCCGGTGGTCATGAATCTATTATAGTGGTGATTTTTTCCAGACTGTTCAAGGTTAATAACTTTTTCGTGTGTACGGTCTTGTTACCATCACATTCGTCCTGTTACCATCATCGCCAAACGATGCCACACGCGCCGATTCGAAGTGAAACGTGTGTTAGTTGATGGGTATCCCCGGTATGCGAGGCGTAAGACCGTTCAACATGAACTTTCTTCCTTCCAAGTTCGATTTCTGCATTTGAGCATTTTCATTCTCCGGCTCCTTTAGTTGAGTGCGCAAAACTGAACTTGTCTGAGTCTCATCGAGCCTTTTTCTCTTCCCTTTGGGATCGCGAGTCGGTCACTTGTCTTTCCCTTGAATGGGATTTCTCCAACCGCAAGGAATCTTGATCATACTTTGGTCATCCATACGATCTCCGTTTTCTGTTGTCAGGTATCTCACCATCTTCCAACAGGGCATCATCAGTCATCCTTTCACCAGCTGACGGCACTTCTTCTTCTATTGGAGATGGGTGTCTCTTTCGGCTATTGGCCCCGTCTGCCACCCCACGACTAATGCCAGTGGCGGTTGTTTTTCGAACAGTTTGCTTGGCTTTTAACATCTTCAAATCTCAGGTTAAACAATTGTGTCTGCAATCGTCCCCTTAGTCCGGCGCCAAAGATGTTTGGGCAAAAATAGATCTTTACCCCAAACGATCTCGATTGAAGTTGATGATCTCCGAAACTATCTTCCAAGCACGCAGAGGGGTACCTTCAAAACAAATACTCCGACGCTCAAGTTAGTATCTAGTATTTGCAAAGTAGTCTTCTAAGGTTTGATCGCATACCTAGTTAAGAATTTCTGTTCTTCTTTATAGGCTAGCCGAGTTTCAGATAAGTCTCTTGAGATCTTTGCGCTCACGTTACTTATCCAACCTATGAGAAGATTGACTAATACTTTCTCGAATGTTCCATTAGGGTTTACGAGAAGTTCGCACATGAGATAACTACCAAAGCTAATGACCCACGATTGCAAGAAACTTGTTTGGCAACCTAAGTCGGCGGCTAATCGGATTGACCCACAGGCACCTTAATTAACTACAAATTTACACACACAACCCTTTAATACTAATTTTAGCTTTTAATATATTGCTATACTTAGAATTATGTGAATATAATTTCATAACAAATCTGTGCATCTAAATCCAAACAAAGCAGTCCATACGAACTATTCCAAAACTATGTGTTGATGGTGGGTTTTTCATTTGAGGTTAAATTTGTAAAAAAAAAACCAGAAAAAATCATGCGCTGACATCTTGTAAAAGATAAAGCCATTTATAAGTGTTGATACTCCTCACTTAATTCACAGAATGGAGCATGTGGCAACAATCCCATTCTCGTGAATACATGAAATTCCTCCGGTTGGAGCATGTGGCAACAATCCCTTCCCGTGAATTTCATATCACTTTATATTTCCAAGTACTCATTATCGGTGTGGCATGACGACTAAGTGTTACTCTTACAGAGTAACACGAACCTCCAAGCACTATAATGAAACCATGTACTAAATACCCGTGACAGCCGACTCTCGGTGTGTTATACTAGCCCGATTGAGCCCCTCCCGTGTGTTATACTAGCCCGAATTGAGCATCCGGACTGACCGATCGGTCCGGGATATGATCTCGATCGCAGTCATCCAACTCCATAAGCATGATTCGATGGCCCCAGATCAATTCCATCACCCCCAAGCAGGTATGGAATACCCACGGCTGACCCCGCATGGTCGGTCATTGGCCTAGCTTGCCAAGAAACCGTTCATACCAAGCATTATGGACGGAAAACCCTAAATTAGGGTTTGCGGCATATTACATGTGTTGCAAAGCAGTCTCAACCATCCATCTTCGCAGGTAAAGATGGAGGGTGTAGATGTAGATTCAAAGGGCCCAGAGCATGTCAACACGATCACCGTGGGCCCGCCTACACACTTGACCAATCGGTCAAAACCAACCATGTTCGGTCGTGACAAAATTGTTGCCCAAACAAGAGATGGCGCACGGCTTTGAAACCCAAAATTAGGGTTTTGAGCATCATGAGCGTCCATCTTCTCCTAAGACGAATGGAGGGTCCCAGATTAGATTAAATAAGGTCCGGTCATACCAAAGATGACCACCGTGGGCCCATCTACATCCTCATGTGTTCGGCCAAGGCATATCATGCCTGGTTAATCCAAAACGTGCGCCCAAACTAGCGTGGCCACGCCTCCCAAACCACAACCGATCTCGACCGCTCAACTTCGCCCAGGACGATTTAGGTGGCTCGGATCATGTTTTAATGGGACATTCGGGTATAGGCGTGAACACCAGCCTACCATCTTCACTTCAAACCAATCGCCAATACGGCCGAGTTAGGTCGTCTTGGAACGCGCGCCGGAAAAGAGCATGGTGCGCGGCCTTTTGCGGCATCAAATTCCTATTTCTAAATCGATCTCAACCACTCCTCTTTGCCGGTCAAATTGAGTGGCCTAAATCGCACCTCCATGGGACAGTGAGACATGGACGTGTACATGCATGCCATCTACATGCATGCCCGGTCGGTCCTCTCCAAATCCTTCCCATGCTTGGTTTCGACCAAGTCAAGAGTGATGCTTGCGCGCCTCTTCAAAACCCTAATTTCATTAACTGGTCGCAGATGAGTGTCTCAAAGATCATCTCATCCGTCCAACTTCACCACTGGTTATTCAACCCCGGTCGAGTTAATTGGTCAAGTGAGGCGTCATTACCCATCACTTTACCACACCATGATGCAGACCTGCATAAAATACACACGATACTACAAGTATCGACTTCCCGAATAACGCAGTTATTCAATTCAAGATTACATGCTATCTTTCGTGGATCCACAATCCACACATTCCGCATATCAATCATGTCACAAATCGGGGATACATATCGGGGTATTGGTCCGGCGGTTTACAAAGCGTGCAACGCGTAACGCGCCATCACAAGAACGTGTTAGGAAGTCATGGACGGTTAGAGATGAACAAGAGAAGTGGGGAAAGGCCGGGTCGTGTATCACCAACGCACAACTCCACTACTCCATCACTCCACTTCCTCCACTTCCCACGAGAGACGTGAATAAGTCTCGGTGACTTGTATAAATAGGTTCTCCGCCTATTTCAAACAACGAGAGAAAAACAGAGAAAAACAACAAGAAAACACCCTGAGCTCGCTTACACCAATCGTAAGCTTGTTCACTTTCCCGTTGCAAGTCATAAGCAAGTCTACACCTTCACATTCTCAACACCTTCTTCGCTTCCCTCCCTAAGATCAACCCCATCTCCTTTACTTTGTGACCGAAACAAGTGGAACAGCCATTTCTTGGTTTAGGCCGGACTTGCAGATTGATCTCTCGAATCTACAAGCACTCACCGCGCAGTGTATTTGTTTAAGGTTTAAATTCATTCCTCATCCACACCACAAATTACCAAATTCTCAGGAGTAGT
The DNA here is from genome assembly GCA_023531295.1 of Papaver armeniacum. Classification (NCBI taxonomy): domain Eukaryota; kingdom Viridiplantae; phylum Streptophyta; class Magnoliopsida; order Ranunculales; family Papaveraceae; genus Papaver; species Papaver armeniacum. Next base: position 22,675 of record JAJJWW010008183.1, read on the forward strand.
TTTCACCCATAAACAATTGGCGACCACGGTGGGAGGTTAATTTCTCGGTTGCAAAGTTAATTTCTTCCAAATCCGATTCAATTTTATCAATTTCAAAAAGGGTAGATCTTAGAATCAATTCAACCAACAATTCATTTCAAGATGGTGGAATTAAGGTCTGGATCGACAATCAATTCCGATGGGGCTAGCGTGGATAACAATCCGGTATCAAGTACCTGCTCGGTGGAGCTACCGTAGCCAACACATCTCGAGGAGCCGTTACCTCTATCACCAACACTAGCGGAGCAGAGACACCCAAGTAGATGTAACGCCTCCCATCACTGAGGAGGCGCAGCAGCCGCAAATCCTAAGCATCTCCTCCAAGTGTAATGCCTCCGGTGGTCACCGAGCAATAACTTTCACTCCCTCATCAGGACGAGGAGCAGGAGGCACAAGAGGAGGACCACCGTCTATTACCATTGCAGACTTGATGGAGAAACAAGAAGTTCTTGCTAAGACTCAAACGAGATATGGCCGCAACTCGGAAGGAGGTACTCACTTTCCTCAAGACCTTGATCGAACGATTGCCGCAAGATTCACGTCAATCTTTGGAGCCAACAAGAAATGCCTTCAATTCACCCGGAGAGCGGGCGTTTCCACTCGGACCCACATGAGTGAAGAAGCTCGTGTTGCTCTTGAATGTTCAAGAGAAAGGGACCGGACACCCAACTTCATCACACGTGAGGATCTAGAGCGACTCCTTCAAAGCCGGCAAAGGAAATGGACGGATGCATACCAACACCAACCTCCATACCCTCAAGATATGCAACGAATCCCTCTTCCAAGAGGTTACACCTCTCCCAGTTCTCCTCTACGACAGCACTGGTAATGCTCGTGAACATGTCTCTCGATTCTTGGAATCCTTGGGGAACATGAATACAATCATGTTCTCGCACGAAAGAATTCTCGAAATCACTTACGGGAGGGCGTACACCGGGTACAACAACATCGCGCCTAACATCATAAACCAATCGGAGCGAGATGGTCAATACTTTCTACAAAGTATTTCTTCGTGTCCGAACAAATCACCTTTTCCCGGATCTAGGAAGAATTCTTCAGCGGAACAACGAGCATCCTAACGACTTCGTCAAAAGGTTCAGAACTCAAGCGCTGGATTGTCATGACCGAACGTCACCGAACGATAATTGGTGGAGTTGTGCATCAACGGGATGATACCCATATACCGCGCTCTGTTAGAGAATCTGGGCTTTCAAATGTTCACGAACTCCATGAAGCTGCTAAGCGTTCAAAGAATAACGCCTTTTGGCATTGCTAGAAGAACCAGTCGTTCAAGTGAAGATTCACGTGAAAGTCGAGGGAGCTGGCAAGCAATACAACACCGGTCCTTCGTGAGTGTAGTGGGCGGAGGAGAGAAAAGGAAAGCTCCGGTGTGGAACAACAAACCAAGCGGACATCCTCACACACAAGACTTCGTCTCGAAAAGGAGCAGACAAAACTCCCGCACAAAAAACTAAAGACACGGGTTTTCCTTTTCCCATGAATGAAGTGATAGATCTCTTGGAAGCGTGGATCCAAGACGACGCCGTAAAGCTGCCCCTATCGACGTCCTCCAACCGAGGAAGAAATGGCAGATCCCGGATATTGTTGCTACCACTGTTCGTCCATCATCCAACTAAAGATCGCAACGAGTTGAAACAAATATTCGGGGAAAAGGTAGAGACAGGGGGAACTCCAGCTTTGGAAACGAAGGTGTTCATAGAGACCCTCTACCTATCAGAACCGCATGATCTCTGGGGATTCTGTTCGCAAGACCGTACAATCTATGATGGAGCCCATATGTGAAATCTTGAACTTCTCCAAAGGACAACGTCAAGACGTATTTGCGGCCCTCAACCACATTGTGTCAGGTAGGCGTTTGTATCCAGTAGCAGTCCAAGAACCCCAGTCTTTCCTGAAGGACGTGAGCAATGGACACTGGGGACTTCTAAACTGTCACTCGTTTGAGAGACGTTGAGTTCGAGCAGCGCGTTGATTGATACGGCTTCCGAATTTAACATCATTATTGTCAAGACCTTGAGAGCGGCAAAGATTTCGAAGCGGGGAAGCTACTCGTCACCCGACGTGGTTAAAGATTCGGAGGAGAGCCCAGAGATGCATATGGATACATCGATCTTGAAGTCAAACCGGTGATGCCTCGACGCAAGCAAAGTTCTACATAGTCAAAGATCATCCCAACTACGACATGATCCTAGGACGTTCTTGGATGCATGACAACAAAGCAATAGTAGGAGTCTGTCCTCTGCCGGTTTCGATACCTGAAAGAATCTCCAACACGCCTTCTGGACCTCCTGGTGTCTATTGCCGCACCAGCAACTTACCAATGTGACACAACTTCCTAGGAGAGAGCACAGCAGATACATTGAAAAGTTCGATCTCAAGTAAGTCTCGCCCACGCAACCTTCTTTACAACCTACCGCCCTCGTTCGACAAGTCCTGGGACCGACTCCAACCAACGAACCAACCCCGAGCTAAGAGATGTGAATGGGAAGCCTTCCCTTTCAAGCGTTTTATCAAGAGTGTAGAGGCTGTCTTGGTCAAATACGATAAGACGAAGGTCCAAGTATTTGCACGTTCAAACCCGTTTGGGATTGGAGATCTGGGTGACGAAGACTGGTACATTCAAAGTCGGGAGCATGACGGTGAAAATGACCACTCCACGACTCACCCACCGAAAGAGAAGATGAACCGCACTGCAGTGGCAGATGTTATCCTAGGCGGCCACTGCAAGCTCATCAACGCTGATAAACTAGAAGGCATAACAATTCACTCAAAATGGCTCAAACCCTACCGAACTTAAGACGCCTGTGCTACCACTTTCCAAAGATCCTCCAACCTTTGAAAACGCTCGTGCTATTTTTTTCCAGCGTGTTTCCTTTTACAATTTCATGTCATATTTGTAATTCCCCAGAAAATGATTGCAATACTTGCATTCATAGTTAGGGTTTCAATTTTCAATTTCCAATTTAGTTGAAACACTATTTCCATCTCGAGAACCTCTTTACTCACACAAAGTCCCGAGTCGGCCTAAATCAATCCTTGGAGCAAGAAAGGAAACCCTAAGCAAACATCTCAGGGAAGAAGGAAATAGAACATGTGCACAAAAGGAAAATGATTTGAGACATCTTCCCCAGCAAAGTCAGGAAGATCTTGCATCAGGAACACAGGTCCGTAAGTATTCCATTGTGGCATTACTTCTTTTATCACAAAGAATTACGAGTGAAGGCACACCCTTGCGCCCGAGAAGATTCAGTTGCAGTCTTGGCAAAGGGTTATAAAAAAAAAAACTTTATTCAAACAATCAAATGGAAGAAAAACCTTGAACCCGGCCGCCACCGAGTACAAGGAAGATGTTCGAGTGTACAAAATATGCTTGGAAAGAAGGAAAAGGAAAAGAGGTTTTAGTCGCCAAGAGGGTCGACCTCGCCCGCACCACCGTTGGGTTCTTCTCCATCACTCGTTGATGCTCCCCTCTCCGGATCTCCCTCGCCTTCGTATCGGGCATCTCCGCAAAGATCGCGCTCCATCCCAACATCATCAACGCGAGTATCAAAAGGCACATCAATATTAGGGGCCACGCAGATTGCTTTTAAATTTTCGGGTTCGTCTGCAGATCGGAATCCAAGAATTATCACGCCGTCCTGGACCGGGTAATCACACTTGCCTTCATTCGGAGGTCGTTCATGCTCAACTCTCCGCCTCTTCAACCGCACACGTAAATCTCTCTTGCCTTGCGCTTACTAGTGTCTGCAGCATTTCCTCGCGCCTCCACCGCTCCTCCATGTCAATCGCGGTGAAAGTGCATGGGATACGTCCTCTTGCAATACGAAGGTGTGAAATAGACATCCCATGTATAGCATTGCCGACTTCGCGAGCGAAGATCGATCTTAGCCATTACATCTTCGTGTGTACGGTTTCGGGCTTGTCAACTTCGAAACTTCTTTCTGGGGAAGCAACAGAATGATCGTCAGCCGCTTCCATGATAAACTGCAAAGGAGGGGAGGTTATGAGCGCACACAAAAAAAAAAAATCAAAAATCAAATCAATCGATCGATCAATCGAGGAAGATCATAACAATACCCGAGATGTAGAATAAACGACCGCGAGAGATGATTCTTTATAATCTCACAAGTGTGAGAATCCCAGGAGGAAAAGAAGTCTTTACTTGCCACCTATGAAGGCTGCTAATTCGGGATAACAATCAACGAGGCTTATCAGATATACCTGAAGGAAGACGTGTATGATAAAAGAAGTACACATGAAGAAGGGACCGAGCTTAGATATATGCAACAGGAACCGAAGCGACTCACCAGACCAAGTCCGTTTCTTCGCATCCTTAATCGAAACAAGCAGTTCTGTGGCAACGCCCGACGATGTGAAACTATCCGAGTAAATATGTATTCACTTTAGCTTGGTCATTTCGGTATATAAATATGCCACCATCTCATGCCTACCCCACAATAGTGTAACCATTATGTGCTAAGCGGGGGACTTAATGTTGATGGTGGGTTTTTCATTTGAGGTTAAATTTGTAAAAAAAAAAAACCGGGGGAAAAAATCATGCGCCGACATCTTGTAAAAGATAAAGCCATTTATAAGTGTTGGATACTCCCTCACTTAATTCACCGGGGAATGGAGCATGTGGCAACAATCCCATTCTCGTGAATACATGAAATTCCTCCAGGTTGGAGCATGTGGCAACAATCCCTTCCTCGTGAATTTCATATCACCTTTGTATTTCAATTACTCATTATCGGTGTGGCATGACGGTCGGTGTTACTCTTACGAGTAACACGAACCTCCAAGCACTATAATGAAACCATGTACGAAATACCCGTGACAGGTGACTCTCGGTATGTTATACTAGCCCGATTGAGCCCCTCTCGGTGTTATACTAGCTCGATTGAGCATCCGGACTGGCCAGTATCGGTCAGGATATGATCTCGATCGCAGTCATCCAACTCCATAAGCATGATTCGATGGCCCCGGGATCAATTCCATCACCCCCAAGCGGGTATGGAATACCCACGGCGGACCCGCATGGTCGGTCATTGGCCTAGCTTGCCAAGAAACCGTTCATACCAAGCATTATGGACGGAAAACCCTAAATTAGGGTTTGCGGCATATTACATGTGTTGCAAAGCATCTCAACCATCCATCTTCGCAGTAAGATGGAGGGTGTAGATGTAGATTCAAAGGGCCCGGAGCATGTCAACACGATCACCGGGCCCGCCTACACACTATGACCAATCGGTCCAAAACCAACCATGTTTGGTCGTGACAAAATTGTCGCCCAAACAAGAGATGGCGCATGCGCTTTGAAACCCAAAATTAGGGTTTTGAGCATCATGAGCGTCCATCTTCTCGGCACGAATGGAGGGTCCCGGATTAGATTAAACAGTCCTGGTCATACCAAAGATGACCACCGTGGGCCCATCTACCTCCTTATGTGTTCTGGCCAAGGCATATCATGCCCGGTTAATCAAACGTGCGCCCAAACTAGCGTGGCCACGCCTCCCAAACCCAAACCGATATCGACCGCTCAACTTCGCCGGACGATTTGGGTGGCTCGGATCACGTTTTAATGGGACATTCATGTATAGGCGTGAACACCAGCCTACCATCTTCACATCAAAACAATCGGCCAAGACCGACCGAGGGTTAGGTTGTCTTGGGAACGCAGCAGCCGGAAAAAGAGCATGGTGCGCGGCCTTTTGCGGCATCAAATTCCTATAGCTAAATCGATCTCAACCACTCCTCTTTGCTTGGGTCAAATTGAGTGGCCTAGATCGCACCTCCATGGGACGGTGAGACATGGACGTGTACACCGGCATGCCATCTACATGCATGCCGGTCGGTCCTCTCCGAAATCCTTCCCATGCTTGGTTTCGACCAAGTCAAGAGTGATGCTTGCGCCTCTTCAAAACCTAATTTCATTAACGGTCGCAGATGAGTGTCTCAAAGATCATCTCATCGAGTCCAACTTTACCGACTGGTTATTCAACCCACAGTCAGAGTTAATTGGTCGGTGAGGCGTCATTACCCATCACATTACCACACCATGATGCGGCACTGCATAAAATACACATGATACTTCACAAGTATCGACTTCACGAATAACTTGTGATTATTCAATTCAAGATTACATGCTATCTTTCTTGGATCCACAATCCCACATTCCGCATATCAATCATGTCACAAAGGCGGGGGATACATGCGGGGTATTGGTGCGGCGGTTTACGGTGTGCGGCGGCAACGCGCTATCACAAGAACGTGTTAGGAAGTCATGGACGGTTAGAGATGAACGGGAGAAGTGGGAAAGGCTGGTCGTGTATCACCAACGCACAACTCCACTACTCCATCACTCCCACTTCCTCCACTTCCCACGAGAGACGTGAATAAGGCTCGATGACTTGTATAAATAGGTTCTCCGCCCCTATTTCAAACAAGAGAGAGAAAAAGAGAAAAACAACAAGAAAACACCCGAGCCTTTGCTTACACCAATCGTAAGTTTGTTCACTTTCTGTTGCAAGTCATAAGCAAGTCTACACCTTCACATTCTCAACACCTTCTTCGCTTCCCTCCCCTAAGATCAACCTCATCTCCTTCACTTTGTGACCGAAACAAGTCCGGAACGGCCATTTCTTGGTTTAGGCCGGACTTGCACAGTTGATCTCTCGAATTTACAAGTACTCATATGCAGAAGTGCATTTGTTTAAGGTTTAAATTCATTCCTCATCCACACCACAAATTACCAAATTCGCAGGGAGTAGTTTTCACCATAAACACTATGGTAACAGCAAAGTAAAATAGTTCCACTAGAAAAAAGTAGCTTGACAAAGAATCGAATCTAACATTCACGATTGATGTATACCAAGTATATTGAGAAAGAGATGGTGCTGATGAAGCTAAAGAAGTTATACATCCATTTCGCATTTGTAAGAAGATGTTGAACTACCACCATTAAGGAAAGTTTTGAATTTTAGTTATGGTACTTTAATTTGAATAAATTAGGGTTATAGAGGAAAACAGTCTTATCTCGATGGGTTGAGGTCCTTGAGGACACCGAAAGTTTTATGAAATTGTTACAAAGGCTTCCAATGCAAAGAATAGACTAAAGACTAATTCTCATATTCAACTATTAAAAAATTAAATCCTCACAACAAAACTAAGAACCTAATCATAAATCAAAAGAAATAAGGTGATTACATTTATCTATCTTATGTTGAGTTCATAGATTAATCATCATCCAATACAAATATTCACATCTAGAATGGGTTTTGCAATTATCTATTACAAGGCCATCACAAGTAAAATATCAAACTCGAAACACATCAACATGTTTGATAAAATACCTTATAATATAATCACAAAAACGAAGTTTCTTCAACTCCATTTCGCCAACCTTGTATTGTTGCATACATCTAGAGGTGAACGATCTAGAGATCCCATACATTGATGTTGGAGATAACTTCAGTGTATCATCACTTCTTCGTAATCTAGATCTAAAATCAAACTTCCGATTTCTTTATTTTCAATATAGGGCTGGGAAAGTTGTGAAAATGGGCTATAAAAGTAGTGAAAAGGGGGATAAGGGCGTCTAAGAAATAGGAATTATCTAGGGAACCCCTTAATTAAAGGTTATTACTATATACCAAGGCTGCTAATGGGGAGTACCAGTTTACTGGAGAAGGGACATATTTTTATATAAGTTTCTAGTTTATCCTATTGTTTGTGGGTGAAAACCTTTTTTTGCTGATTTTGTTAATTTCGGGTGTGTGGATGAGAAACAAATCTAAACCCTAAACAATACACTGCACGGAGTACTTTTGATTCGAGAGATCAATTTGTACAATCGGCCTAAACCAAGAAATGGCCGTTCCATGCTTGCTTCGGTCACAAAGTGAAGGAGAAGGGTTGGTCTTAGGGAGGAAGCGAAGAGAGTGTTGAGACCAGAATTGTTGATTCTGATGGTGTGGTTATTTATGACTTATATCTGAAAGTAGAAATCGGCTAGCGGGATGGAAAGCTACCGAGGGTGATTTCTAGATTCTCGTGTTGTTGCCGACCAAAACTTATTGTTTGGTGAAAATAGGTGAAGCCTATTTATACAAGTCATATTGAAACGTACCCTGGTCTCGTAGGAAGTGGAAACGATTGAGTGGTGGAAGAATAGAGTAACGTGTAATCGTCAGACTTTATGCTTCCATGATGAGGGAAGTGAATTCGTGTAACCGTCAGGTCATTACGCTTCCAATCATGAAGGAAATGAATTGTTTACACCATTACTTTTCACCACCACTAATTGTCCTACTTCAAGACACTTTCTTATGTGAGCGCATTGCACGCCTCGCACGCCGGTAAACCGCGAGACCAATTCGATGAGTATCCCAGGATTTGTGACATGTTTGATGTCTCGAGTGTTTTCGTGGAAAACGTGTAGCAGGTTGCTATGTGTGGCAAGTCAAAGTCAAGAGACTTTGCCATAGGAAAATAACATGTGATGCTATTAGGCTTGCCTTGGTGGCCACTAAAACTTGCCACAAGTCCGTCAGTTCGGTGGCAAACTTGAATGGCTAAGATTACATCTCATGAAGAAGTGTAGCCATTGATTATGGCCACATCTTTGTTGTGTAACAAAGTGGCGCCATTAGCATAGTGGCGCCTGGCGTAGCCGTGGCGTAGCGGGTTGCCTTGGACTTGCTGCAAGTCCGTCAGTTCAGTGGCGAACTTGGATGGCTGAGTTTGCATCTCATGAGGAAGAGTGGCCATTCATTATGGCCGCATCTTGTTGTATAGCGAAGTGGCGCCATTGGCATAGTAGCACCTGGTGGAGCCATGACATAGTGGCATGCTAATGGCGTAGCCGCGGCATAGCGACATGCTAGTAGTCGTCGCATAGTGGCATGCCAGTGGCGTGGCATAGCGGCATACTAGTAGTCGTGGCATGGCGGCATGTCAGTGGCGTTGTGGCATGGCTAAAGCTAAGGTTTGGCTCTGTGGCCAAAATTAGGGCTTGGCGGCGTGACCAAGGCTAGGATTTGGCGTCGTGGTAAGAATTAGGGCTTGGCGGCGTGGCCAAGGCTAGGTTTTGGCGCCGTGGTAAGAATTAGGGCTTGGCGGCGTGGCCAAGGCTAGGTTTTGGCGTCGTGGTAAGAATTAGGGCTTGGCGGCGTGGCCAATGTTAGGTTTGGGCGCCGTGGTAAGAATTAGGGCTTAGCGGCGTGGCTTGATGCGTGTCGTAACCACAACAAATTAATTAATACTTTACTACCTAATTAACAAGTAATATAGGGTAGTCAAGGTCGATCCCACGAGGAGCACGAGATTCTAGTTGTAAAAATTGTCACGAAAGGGGGTGTAAAAAGCAAAAGAAAATAAACAAAACAATTAAAAAGGTAAAGTTGAAAGCAATAAGAAAGACAAGATCAAGGAATCCTTCTTCGTTACGAAACAATGATTAAAGTTATGTTCTCTTCTACTTGTTATTAGTCACAGATTATCACCAACAGAGGATAGCAGGTCCGCTTAGCTAGCCCCAAAATCCCTAATATCACCGGACACGGAAGTTCTCGACTACGGATTCTATTTACCAAACCACCTAGTAGTAGCTCACTCTAGATGTAATTTAAATAAACGCATTAAGATTTATGAACTTATTAGGTTAATATTAGTAGTTAGACTCTTAGATCAAGGTCTACTTGCTAACGTTGTTTCTACACACAATTGCTCCACGGAATCCCTCGCAAGGTCTCGTGTTTGCTACTTATGTAAAAGAGTCAAGAAACGATTACTTATCTCCTAACTTTCACTAGCTTTAGATCAAATTAACAAATCAATTTAGCGTGCACTCCAAACAATCTATCAATCAATCATGAATGTCTTTAAGATCATTCCTATTAGTAAAAACAAACGATAATTATGTGAAAAACTTAAAGATAGAATTGAAAACAAAAACTTAAATCATATGTTAAGAACTAGGAATTCATCCTCAATCAATAAAATTAGCTACTCATGTTAAAGAGTTCACACAAAGAATAAGAAAAGAAAAGTGTTGTGTGTGTAGAGATGTGTAGAAGTTGTAGAAAACTTCTATTTATAGGCTTCAATATTCTCCAAATCCTCCAAGGAATAGAATCCTTTTTCTTTTGCAATTCAATTTCCAAATCCAAGCTTTTCTCAACTCTTCCACCTTCTCTTTCCAAGTTTGAGTCCATTCTCCATCCAATTCCTAGCCCAAGTCTTCACACCCATGAGAGAAATCCATAGAAAATTAGGAATTTTGGCTCACGAAAATCGGGATTATGGCGGAATTTGACCAGGAAAACTCACCGCCGCCACCTGAAAATTTCTCCGTCAGTGGGAATATTCGACGGAATATTCGATCCGGTCCAGTTAGGACTAACGGTCAAACGGTCAACCGATCCAATGTTGTTCGGCAGGTCAAGGGGGAAGTGAGTTAGACAACGAGTCCGCAGTCTTAGTCGGCCGAGTGGTCTGAGTTGGGTCAGGATCGACTCGTCGGGATCGTTCGATCGGCTATCGCGGGCACGGAGTTAACTCGCGAATAGAGAATCGGCCAGAGTTAGTTCGTTTATAGGACATTCCAGACACATTGGCTAGTTCTTTAGCTTCATTCCCGTAACACACCTAAGCATACATCTAATCGAATTCATTCACATTCAATGAAGCCACTTCATAACAACGACCCAATATTAACACCGGGATCTACCACCATCACCAAGACCACCACCTTCACTGATTCAGCGTTTGCCAAAACCCATCTCTCGGTTTTTTCTCTGTTCTTCTCTCTGACGACGACACCATTCTGCTCATACATCACTCACAATCGACGGCATGACTTCAATTCCCTTTTTCTCTATTTCTCGGGGACAGCATCAAACCCTCTTGGTCGATTTCTCTATAGATCTCTTGATTCGGTTCTCCTCATTACCAACGACCTCTTTCTTCAAACCCCGAATCGCACCAAATGTTGGCTACAACAATCGAGATCGAAACCCATTTCCCGATCTCGATGAATTTCTTCTTCATCTCACAGTGACCTCGATTTCGTTCTCCGTTCTCTGTCGATTTTAATCTCGGCTCTCGATTTGGTGCGTGTTCAAATTCGATCTAGCCCTCATAACCATGAAAATCATCGGCTCCCTCAACTGTTGCTTCCATCTTCCGAGCTTCAATCATGAGACTCGATTCGATCCCTCGATGTACAATCCACAAACCCACTCCATTTCTATTATCCACCGGCTCAAAACCCATCAAGCTCAATCACCGGCCTCACCCTCATCTCACCGATCGCTCCTTCTCTTGATTTACGGCCCAGCGGCCCTTAGGCGCTTCTCCTCTGTATATGAAATGTGAATGAGAGGAAAACATCTCTCGGACAAAGCAATCAGATAGAAAATTGCTTATTCCCTTTTTAAGTTTAGGTTATAATGGTTTGGGATTAAAACGCCTAACATAAAAAAAAGCCACCCCCCGATGGGTTTTATAGTAGGTGGTCACTTACGATAAGGGCTAGCCAAAGTTTCGGCCCCTTAACCTCTGTTGCTTTGTCTATAGTATTCCTCCGAAAGTTGCCCCTTAACCTTGGCCAGGCTCCATTATATCAACCAATCTGTAAATGACCTTTTGCCCTTTTGGCTCAATTGGGTGATTTCTTCTTCTTTTCTCGTGCGACTCCAAAGTAGCTATAAAACTCAAAACAAGCGTAAAATACACAATTTACAAGAAAAATAGCAAAGAAAGCATAAACTCTTATATAGTAAATATGGTGTATTCTACACCTATCAAATTCCCCACACTTAGACTTTGCTAGTCCTCGAGCAAATCAAACCAAAACTTACAACTTAGCGTTTCGACGTCTGCCACAAGCATTCAAAGAGTTGTAAGGACATAGAGTTTTGCATGCTAGTAATAAGTTAGAAATACTTTAAAGAACATATTCTCATTCTTAAATGTTGAGTGAGAAATAACCACACCATAATGAGAGAACGCGTGTTTGAGAAACGATCAATAAGCATTTCGCCTCGACTACTCACCAAAAAGGATTTTATGATAATTGCACTCAAAAAGACGACTTTTTATGGTTTTCACATGTGTGCAGGGTAGGAATGAAGAGAATTCACGCAATACGTTGAATGGTGGGAAGGACAACTTCGAAATATTTTTAAAAACCCACATCTTTTAATATTTTGAAAAACCATTTTTCCGACGATCTCTAAGAAAGGAAATCAACCATTATTATCGAGGATGAGATTACTTACTCATCTTCACATCCGTCCTCCAATTATGATAACACCACTCTCACGGCATCCAATAGAAACGTCTTAGCCTCCTCGTCTTTAACTTCTTAGTCTTCGTCTTGGTTTCAACTATTGATGATAAACCCTTGAATTTCATAAATCCTTAACAATTTGTAACTCTTTTTACCTTAAAAATCCTTGTCGCTTGAAACGTTCTTATAAATTTTCCTTCCCCACGGCTCATTCAATAAAAATAAGAACAAATATTTCTCTTGTTTTTTCTCTCTTTTTTTCTCTTTTTTTTTTTTTTTTTTTTTTTTTTTTTTTTCAATTTTTTTTTTTTTTTTTTTTTTTTGAAAACAAGAGAAATTAAATACAAAATAAACCATGGCCGTGGAAGAAGTATTTTCTCGCTTGATTCTTCACAACTTGTATCGTCTTGAAATCATAAACTTCAAAAATTCTCACCTTTTAATTTTCTTCGCTTTTATGAATAAGTCTTCATACTTGTATGTATAATTATGCTCATTGTATTGTTGCTTTACTTGTTTTTGAAATTTGCTCTTTTTCTCATTCCGTTGCTTGTAAACCTTAAACTTTTCCAACTTTCCTTGTAGATTTTGATGTCGCTCCTTGTTGATGATGATGGTGTTTCATGGATCCGTTATTATCTAGAGAGAGAATGGTGCTAAGCGCAAATCGAACTACAAGAAGGAAGCTTTCATCTATAGACGCTCACCCTCATGATTGACAAAATTAGCACCTCAAGAGATCAAAGAGTAGTGCTTCTATTGGTGGGAGGTTGGGTAGCTCACCATTCACCCGGAGATTAACGTGCGGTGAAACACACTTAAAAGAAGCTCTTTAGTAGATGGAAGAATTCTGGTCGGTGCCTCTCATGATATGAATACGGGTAGTCTCCACTAATGATTGATCAAAGAACTCTAATAACGCACTTCTCCCTAAATTCGCATCACCGGCATGATTAAATCCATTATTTAACACTCAAACAAGCAAGAAATCCGAATGTAATTCTCTAACATTTCCAAGTTCAATTATGTCGGTCAAAATCTCTATGTAAACATACCTAGAAGTATGCTAGTGACTCTAAAATCTTTAAAAGTTGGAGTTTTTATGTAAAACTTTTTTTTTTTTTTCAAAATTTTTAATTTTTTTGTAATTTTTGTTTTAAAAACATGCTTAACCACTCCCACCACTTAAACCTTACATTGTCCTCAATGTAATTGAATCCTCCTAGTAAAGTCAAGGTGGGAAATTTTAACATGATAAGAAACAAGAAAAGAAATAACAAAAAACAAAAAGATAAGAAATACAAAACCTATGGGTTGCCTCCCATTAAGCGCTTGTTTTAAAGTCGAAATCGACTTGGCTCTTGCAAGATTCATTCCCCATATACTAACAATCGGAAAATTTGAGGATCCACCCATAATACCTGTTTTGCAAACAATAACTCCATACAAATATTAGCACAAGAAAACAATGGTGAAATTATCGCTCGATAGAAATTTCCCCCACACTCATTCTCGTCCACACTCGGAAGTGTATAAAGAACATAGAATTTGGGAACTTCCATGTATTCCTCTTGGCAAACTGCATAGTGTTAGCATCAAGTGTTTCAATGGTGGATATCTAGAAACAAAATCATCCAAATACTTTAAAGCACATACATTCAAACCAATAAGAGGTAAAGGAGAAGAATCAATAGGCAAGGGTTAGACAAACCTTGCACAATCTCTTGTATTATAGAATCCTCTTCATCCTTAAAAATTCAAGTGAATTACTTACCTCTTGTATATCGTGGTCCCTCTATTAAACCTTGCAACCATTCTTCGTTATTTTTACCTTAACCAAAGTCTCGGCATCATTAAAATCATTCGCAAGTTCAATTGGGTCTTCCACAAAATCAATGAATGTGGTTTCATCCTCTAGTATCATCTCTTCAACATTCTCATCATCGGAATCGGGCCATTCACTAAAATGATTCTCGGTATAGATTGTAAGATCTTCATGTGCGGGTGTTACACCGTTTATAACAATAGGTAAGTCACATGATCTCCTCCTTTTGAATAGGTGAAGGATCGTTATTATGATCGGAGTTGGAATAACTTCCTTATTGTTGCAACGTTCATACACTTAACGGACTCCCATCTTTCCCTAAGGAATTTTTGCCAAGCAATAAATGCATCTTCCTCAAGCTCTTCCTTTTGAATAGGTGATTGATCATTATTAAGATCAAGGCTCGAGTAAGCTACACTATCGTCATCAAAAGTATCAAAGGTTGGTCCTTTTCAACACAATCATCTTCATTTTCGGACACACCATAATAAGAATCTTCATCGGTTTCATAACCTTTATCAGACGTCGTTTAAGTTCCATATGAATAGTCTACTAATTTACTGCTGACAAGATATTCAGGAGTCTCCATCATCTTCCAATTTGTATAATTTTGTGCAAGTTTCCACGACGTTCACACGCTTACCGTTGATAGAGTTTAAAATTTGTATCTCCTCTTTTGGAAAAAGTGAAGGAAAAACACGATGAAGAGGAGTATATTCCAAATTCTCAATACATTATTCTTTAGAAAACAAATTATTAGATGCATAACTATCCTTCCATCCTTGTGATTGTCCACTCACATACCCGTCATAAGGTTGTTGATATGTATGAGAATATCCATAAGGTTACGTAGGAATTTGATCATAGCCAAAAGATTGGTTTTGATTGTATCCTAAGGATGGTTGGAAGTTGTCATAATGTTGAGGTTGAAAACCGTATTGATTGTTGTAATATGCTTGCTCTTGTCCATAAGTACATGGAAAACCATTTTGAAATAAGATTCAAAAACCAAGTTAGATACGGAATAGAATCCAACAAAGCAAGAATAAAGCAAAAGAAAAATAAAAACAACTAAAATCATCCGCTGCTCCCGACAAGGCGCCAAAATTTGATGCGTGTCGTAGGTGCAATCAAATTAATTAATACTTTACTACCAATTAACAAGTAATATAGGGTAGTCAAGGTCGATCCACGAGGAGCACGAGATTCTATTTGTAAAAATTGTCACGAAAGGGGGTGTAAAAAGCAAAAGAAAATAAACAAAACAATTAAAAGGTAAAGTTGAAAGCAATAAGAAAGACAAGATCAAGGAATGGGAACTTTACGAAACAATGATTAAAGTTATGTTCTCTTCTACTTGTTATTAGTCATGTATTATCACTAAGTAAGATAGCAGTCCGCTAGCTAGCCCCAAAATCCCTAATATCAATGGGACACGGAAGTTCTCGACTCCGGATTCTATTTACCAAACCACCTAGTAGTAGCTCACTCTAGATGTAATTTAAATAAACGCATTAAGATTTATGAACTTATTAGGTTAATATTAGTAGTTAGACTCTTAGATCAAGGTCTACTTGCTAACGTTGTTTCTACACACAATTGCTCCACGGAATCCCTCGCTTGAGGTCTCGTGTTTGCTAACGATTACTTATCTCCTAACTTTCACTAGCTTTAGATCAAATTAACAAATCAATTTAGCGTGCACTCCAAACAATCTATCAATCAATCATGAATGTCTTTAAGATCATTCCTATTAGTAAAAACAAACGATAATTATGTGAAAAACTTCAAGATAGAATTGAAAACAAAAACTTAAATCATATGTTAAGAACTAGAATTCATCCTCAATCAATAAAATTAGCTACTCATGTTAAAGAGTTCACCTGAAAGAATAAAGAAAAGAAAAGTGTTGTGTGTGTAGAGATGTGTAGAAGTTGTAGAAAACTTCTCTATTTATAGCTTCAATATTCTCCAAATCCTCAAGGAATAGAATCCTTTTTCTTTTGCAATTCAATTTCCAAATCCAAGCTTTTCAAACTCTTCCACCTTCTCTTTCCAAGTTTGAGTCCAATTCTCCATCCAATTCCTGCCCAAGTCTTCACACCCATGAGAGAAATCCATAGAAAGTTCTGGAATTTTTGGCTCGGCTAGGAAAAGCTGGGATTATGGCCGGAATTTGGATTGGAAACTCATCCTGGGCCACTGAAAATTTCTATAAAATCGGTGGAATATTCGACGGAATATTCGATACCCTGGTTGGGACTAACGGTCAAACGGGTCAACCGGTCAACGTTAGTCGGCGGTCAAGGGGGAAGTGAGTTGACAACGATTCGGCCCGGTCTCGGTCGGGTGAGTGGTACGAAGTTGGGTCGGACGTCCGTCGGGATCGCCGGATCGGTATCGCTGGTAGGGATTAACTCGCGAGAATAGAGAATCGGCCGAGGGATTCCGTTCGTTTATAGGACATTCCGGGCCCACATTCGTGTAGTTCTTTAGCTTCATTCCCTTGTAACACACCTAAGCATACATCTAATCGATTCATTCACATTCAGGCGAGCTTCACTCATAATGACCCAATATCAACACCGGGATCGCCACCATCACCAAACCACCACCTTCGAGCATTCAACCCGGTTGCCAAAACCCATCTCTGTTCTTCTCTGTTCTTCTCTCGACGACACCCATTCTGCTCATACATCAGACTCACAATCGCTGACATGACTTCAATTCCTTTTTTCTCTATTTCTGAGATTACATCAGCCCTCTCGGTCGATTTCTCTATTAGCTCTCTTGATTCGAGTTCTCTCTCATGCAACAACCTCTTTCTTCAAACCCCGACCGCACTAAATGTTGGCTACAACAATCAGATCAAACCCATTTCCGTCTCGATGAATTTCTTCTTCATCTCCTGACTGACCTCAATTTCAGGTTCTCAATTTAATCTCGGCTCTCGATTTGTACGTGTTCAAATTCGATCTAGCCCTCATAACCATGAAAATCATCGACTCCCTCAACTCTGTTGCTTCCATCTTCTGAGCAATCACAGACTCGATTCGATCCTCAATGTCCAATCCACAAACCCACTCATTTCTATTATCCACCAGCTCAAACCCATCAAGCTCAATCAGGCCTCACCCGTCTCGCCGATCGCTCCTTCTCTTCGATTTCGATGGCGACCATGCATTTGCTTCTCACTCTGTTATATGAAATGTGAATGAGAGGAAAACATCTCGGACAAAGCAATCAATAGCTGCCTTACTGCCCGAAGTTAGGGTTGTAATGGTTTGGGATTAAAACGCCCCAACATAAAAAACCACCCCCGATGGGTGCCTATAGTAGGTGGTCACTTACGATAAGGGCTAGCCAAAGTTTCCAGCCCCTTAACCTCTGCTGGCTTTCTCTAGTATTCTCAGGAAAGTTGCCCCTTAACCTTGACTGGGCTCGTATATCAATCAATACAGAAATGACCTTTTTGCCCTTTTGGCTCAATTGGGTGATTTCTTCTTCTTTTCCTCCGTGCGACTCAAAGTAGCTATAAAACTCAAAACAAGCGTAAAATACATAATTTACAAGAAAAATAGCAAAGAAAGCATAAACTCTTATATAGTAAATATGGTGTATTCTACACCTATCATGGCTAAGGCTAGGATTTGGCGTCGTGGTAAGAATTAGGGCTTGGCGGCGTGGCCAAGGCTAGGTTTTGGCGTCGTGGT
This sequence comes from Papaver armeniacum, assembly GCA_023531295.1. Lineage (NCBI taxonomy): Eukaryota > Viridiplantae > Streptophyta > Magnoliopsida > Ranunculales > Papaveraceae > Papaver > Papaver armeniacum. The sequence continues at coordinate 40,565 of JAJJWW010008183.1, forward strand.
AAGAATTAGGGCTTGGAGGTGTGGCTAAGGCTAAAGTGGCATGCTAAACGACAGTGGCATGTTGGCATGCCAATCAATATGTTGTTGCGGTAAGGTGCGTTTGGCTTGCCGGTTGGTATGTTGGCGCGGCAGGTGCGTTGGCCTTTAATGTATGGTGGCAAGTTTGGAGGCGACTTGATTGGCGAGGAAAGGGGCGGCCAAACATAAGGCGCGACTACACCGTGAAAGTGTGGCGGCTTTAGAGCGACGATTGGTCGATTAAAAGAGGGTCGGCCAAGCAGGGGCGTGGCTAAACTTCACGGTGAGAGTGTAGCGGCTAGAGCGACTTTGATTGGTCGATGGGAAGTGGGTCCGGCAGTATGGGCCCGTCCACAGCTTATGTGCGTGGCTAATTTGAGGCGACACGATTGGTCGAGAGAAATATGGCAGGTTTAGGAAGGCGTGGCCGATGGCTAGTGTCGCCGGTTGGCCTAAGGCATGGCCACGCCTCCCTTTCTTGCTTTACTGGCTCCTTGTTTCGATTGAGTAAGGTTTTGCACCTGCTAATCCATGGAGGATTAGTTACCTAGTTTTCATAGGTTTAATTTCGACAAGCAAGGTCTGATATACTGCGAGGCGAAAAAACCCTAACTTATGCAAGTTAGTCAGGTCAATTGATTGAATTCTATGTGTTGACATAGAGTTCTTTTAAGTTCATTGCCAGAAAGCAACATGCTTTTTCTGATTGAATACCTTATGTTTGATACTTGGAAATTCGTGCTACTCTGCTGCGAGTGAACACAAATCGTCATGCCATATCAGCATTAAGGGTTGGTAGGAGAACATAGCATAAAAAAGGAATTCAAAGGAACTTATATTAAGTGAATATAGGCGAGGCACCGAAATTCTATAACATCCGGTATGGTTTCTACATTCGCCTTGATCCGGATAAATTTCATAAAAGTATATTGAACGACTCAATAAATATGCCGGTGGAGAGGTTAGCACTCACGACACCGTTTTCTTATAGAGTGACGTCACATCAGATGTAAGGTTTTACGATTTTAACCCTAAGCTAAAAACCACCATCAACATTAAGTATATTGCTTAGCACGTGATTGATGGCATTGTTGCAGGGTAAGCATGAGATGGTGATGAATAAGAGTAAAATCGAAAGGGCAAGACGTGAAGAGATTGTCGAGGAAATTCAACTAACCTTTAGCGGAAGGCATGAGGAATCCGTGATCCCTGTGTTGTCGGTTCTGCGTAATTCTGACTTGGACATGAGGTATTGGCATCGTAATGTGACTTTTGGCTATTTGATCGAGAAAGGTGACATTGTAATTTGATCAGCGAATCGTGTGAATGACGCTAGGCTAGGTCACGGAACGTATGGAGATGGCGCTTTGAACGGCCAAGATGGCGCTTCCTTCGGTGAAGATGGTTGCTTTGAACAGCTAAGATGGCGCGTTTTGGTCAGCTTCTGACGAGAAAGGTGGAGGCGCAGCTAGCTTTCCGTCTGAGATATGGTCTCTTATTGGCTTGGGCGTTACTCGGCGCTTGGATTGGCGGATGGCGCGGCTAGCTTGGGTGGCGGGTGACGCGTCTGGCTTTGCCGCACAGAGATGGTGCCGATGGCTTGGGCTGGGCCGGCGCCGGCGCTTGGAGGTTGGAGTGGCGTTGGCTCGGTCGAGAGATTTGCTCCTGAGGCGTTGTGGCACCACGGGCCAAGTTTCCTTCTTCCGCACATGGCCCAAAAAGGAAACCTTCTCCTACTTAAACTCCAAAAACGCTTATGCATATAAAAAAGACGTTCCCATCTTCTTTATTTTTGTATCATTAATTTTGGCTTTGTTTCCGCGTTTTTCGTGTTAGCGGCAAAAGGTGCATCATCGTGAGCATTGGAAGGAAAAGCAACGATAAAAACGGGCAAGCATATTTCGGTATGTGTTCCAACATTTCTTCCCTTTGTTTGCTCGTCTGTTTTGATGTAAACCATATCCATAGGCATGTCTTCCACAAACTCGTAGAAATACTCCAATATGAATGACTCTATATGCGGTAGTATTGTCGTAACATTAGCCACAACATCAATAGTAGTGGAGCTAGATTATTATGTAAAACAAGCACTATGGATGGCCGCCGTAGGCTCCTTTTCCTCAAGTAAAACCTAGCTTTAGTTTGTGTTTGACCATGAGCGCCATTATCGCGGCAAGACACAATTTAGGCCAAGAGCATGTTTTCCACGACAAGTGTTTGTTTGAGTGAGCACCAGTCTTCATTCTCCTTGACCGCGAAAGTCTGTAACATGTGGCCAAAGAAAATTTCTCATAGAAAATTTGTTGTCGGCTCTTAATCATTGTACCCAATTTCTTGGCAAGATCCTCATGTGTGGTTTCCTTCAAAGTAATAACCTTTTATTTTTTTTTGTTGTAGTTACTTGAAAGTAAAAGTAGCATAAGGACCTTTGTTAAGATGTCACCTAAAAGCGATTTAACGCCTCAAGAAATGCTAACAACTCAAGTGGGAACATGGATGATGAATTCTTCACAAAGTCTGCCACAGTTACAAGGACTCATCCCAAATTCGTGGCGACCCTTCTGACTGAATCAGAGAATGACGAACAAGTCCAATCAGTCTACCCAGGGCGTATAATGAGGTTTTGTCTTCAGATTAAAGGTGAAAAAGCGGGGGTATAACAACCACCCCCAATATTTCGGTTAGCAATCTGTATGGACAAACTCCAATATACTTTCTAGAGAATCAACTAGACAGTGGATACAATCTAGGTAAAAGTATATCGAAAGAGTTTATATCTCAATCTCTCGATTTGATCTTTACTCAAGCAAATATAAATCACAGAGTCTTTATCAAGAGAGATAACTTGGATGGTACCAAGACCAATATCCAAGTGTCAATCAATTTAAATCAACAACCAAAAGGTCAGATATTATATTTGATTTAACAACGCACAACAGCGTGATATTTCAATTATATAAACAAATATAATGCGGAATAGAAATATACAGACACCAAAATTTTGTTAACGAGGAAGCCGCAAAATGCGCGGAAAAACCCAGGACCTAGTCCAGGATTAAAACACATTGTATTAAAGACGCTACGACACTAGCCTACTCCAAACTAACCCGGTCCTGCATGCGTAGTTGAACCTTGATCAATCTCACACAGATCGAGGTAAAGTTATGCTCTCGCCTCCGATCCCGGCCAGGATGCTACGTGCTTGATTCCCTTCGATCTCACCCACAACTAAGGTTGCTACGACCCAAAGTCGAAGACTTTAATAAACAAATCTGTATCACATAGAAAAGTCTACGGTAATAGATAAATCCGTCTCCCACGAATATACCTACGAGTTTTGTTAAGTCTTTTGATAAATAAAGGTGAACGGGAACCAATTGATAACCCATACTTATATTCCTGAAAAACAACCTAGTATTATCAATCACCTCACAATAATCTTAATCGATGCGGTGAAAAAGATAATTGGAATCACAAACGATGAGACGAAGTGTTTGTGATTTCTTTTCTATCTTGCCTATCGGAGATATAAATCTCAAGCCAATTATTCCAATTGTCTTTGTACGATAGAAACAACAAGATCGAGATCACACAACTACAAGAAAAGTAGTATCGATCTGGATACAATCCCGATAAAGTCTTTAAGTTGTTAACCTGGTTTAGAGAAGAAAATCCAAGGTTAAAGGAGAAACAACTCTAGCTTATGCAACTATTATCACACGTAAAGTGTGGGGATTAGGTTTCCAGTTGCTAGAGTTCTCCTTTATATAGTCTTTCAAATCGGGGTTTGCAATCAATGTTAGCTTGGTAACAAAGCATTCAATATTCAAGTAAGATGAAAACCTCGATTATATTCAAGCTAATATTTCTCAACGTTGGATCGAAACCTTAGTGGTTACATAAATGAAATGTCCAATTTTGGAGTTTATGTAGTTCCCAAACATAAACATTTGTTGGTTCAACAATAGTTAACCAAATGGTTAGCCATATGATCACTTTCATATCAACCATATTCTTCTTCACCATAACTAGTTCAAATGACTCAAATGAACTAGTTAGAGAGTTGTTCAATTGCTTAGATCTTGTGTAACTACAAGACACAATCAGCAAAAAACGTTTTTGATTCACTCGAATCGGTTCATGAACTTTATAGCCACGGTTTTCAAAAGCATTCCTTAGTTTATATAAACATGAGTTCAAGAAAAAACCGGTTTTAGATATAACCTACTCAAGTTCGCGGACTTAAGCTCACGGAAGGAGTTCACAAACTCCAGCGAAATTCTCGGAGTCGAGAACTTCCGCCTGGGGTTCGCGGACTTGGCTCACGCCATATTCCGTTTCTCTTGATCAACAAAGTTCGCAAAATTTGGTTCAAGGAATAAGGACTTATACATATATGTGTTTCTACAACAATGATTATATCCTACCAATGATTATGTAATCTAAACTCTCATTTAAATCATTGAAACATTCTCGAGAACATTATATAAGCCGATTATTCATAGACCATTTTTAAAGTCGGAGAGCAATTTTCAAAGTGATTGAAACATAACATGACATTCATCACT
>JAJJWW010008184.1:0-32424 GCA_023531295.1 Papaver armeniacum
ACCATTAATCTTAAGGTCTAACTTGCCATTTTCAAAGATGGGGTCATGCAATATTACATCTTTGCAAAGATTGGTCCGTATAAGACCAACCAGCCTATCAAAAATACTCACCTGTACAACTCGTATATGGGCATCAACCAAATATATCTCATCTTCGAACATTTGGTTGTGCTGTGTATGTTCCCATTGCTCCACCACAGAGAGCGAAAATGGGTCCTCAATGTAGACTCGGCATATATGTTGGCTATGACTCTCCATCTATCATTAGGTATTTAGAACCTCAAACATGAGATGTTTTTAAAGCAAGATTTGCTGATTGCCAATTTGATGAATCAAATTTCCCGTCGTTAGGGGGAGATAAGCCAAAACTTGAGGAACGCCATGAAATTTCATGGAATACACCATCATTAGCCCACTTTTATCATCGTACAAAACAATATGAACTTGAGGTTCAAAGAATCATATATTTGCAAAATATTGCAAACCAAATGCCTGATGCACTTACTCATACAGGTAAGGTAACAAAATCACATATACCTGCTGCAAATACTCATGCGAGAGTAAGTATCCCAGAAGGACATCATGATAATCAGTCCACGATACGCTTGAAGCGTGGAAGACCTCTTGGTGCAAAGGATTTAGTTCCGCGGAAAAAGAGATCAGTAGTTAGCATTCCGGAAAAAGCCATTCACTCTGAAACATTGATTGATCAATCAAATACTGATACACAAGTTGCAAAGAGGCACATGTACCTCAGAACAATGAGATCTCTATAAACTATGTTGGTACAAGACAAAACTGGGATAGGAATACAATTATTCCTGATAGTAAATTTGCTTTTACAGTTGCTTTGGATGTCATTGAAAATATTGATGATCCTGAACCACAGTCTATCGAAGAATGTCGTCGTAGAAAATATTGGACTAAGTGGGAGGTTACAATCCAAGCAGAGTACAACTCATTAGTAAAACGTGGAGTCCTTGGTCCTGTTGTTGTAACTCCTGAAAATGTAAAAGCTGTCGGATACAAATGGGTATTCGTACGAAAACGTAACGAGAAAAAATGAAATTGTGAGATATAAAGCTGGACTCGTTGCACAAGGTTTTTCACAAAGACTGTGTATTGATTATCAAGAAACTTATTCTCCAGTGATGGATGCCATCACATTCGGGTTTCTTATTAGTTTGGCAAACTTGAAAAGCTTGAAATGAGTCTTATGGATGTAGTTACAAGCTTATCTTTATGGGTCACTTGATAGTGACATTTATATGAAACTTCCCGTGGGATTTTGATGCTCCAAGCAGACAAGTCCAAAGATCGTAGTGTATACTCAATAAAACTTCAAAGAGCTCTATATGGACTAAAGCAATCTGGAAGAATGTGGTATAATCGCCTCAGTGAATATTTATTGAAAGAGGGATATACTAATAATGCTATTTTTCCATGTGTTTTCATTAAGAAATCCAATTCTGGGTTTTCTATTATTGCAGTATACGTTGATGATCTAAATCTTGTTGGAACTTTAAAAGAACTCACTGAAACCGCTACTTACTTGCAGAAGGAATTTGAGATGAAAGATCTTGGTAAAACTAAGTATTGTCTTGGTTTACAAATTGATCATGTCTCAAATGGGATATTTGTCCATCAATCGACTTATACAGAAAAAGTCTTAAAACGATTTTATATGGACAAAGCACATCCACTGAGTTCCCCTATGGTTGTGAGATCACTTGACGTGAATAAAGACCCATTTCGACCTAAAGAAGATGGTGAAGAACTTCTTGGTCCGGAATTGCCATATCTAAGTGCAATTGGTGCTCTTATGTATCTTGCAAATTGCACAAGGCCAGATATTGCTTTTTCAGTTAATTTGTTAGCTAGATACAATTATGCTCCAACTCGAAGACACTGGAATGGAGTCAAGCACTTATTATATTATCTTAGTGGCACTATTGATTTAGGTTTATTTTACCCTTATGAATCTAAGTCAAAACTAATTGGGTACGCAGATGCAGGTTATCTTTCAGATCCGCACAAAGGACGATCACAAACTGGGTATTTGTTTACTTATGGAGACACGGCTATATCTTGGAGGTCAGTGAAGCAAACAATTTCATCTACATCTACAAATCATTCTGAACTAATAGCAATCCATGAAGAAAGCCGTGAGAGCATCTGGTTAAGGTCAGTAATACATCATATTCAAGAATCATGTGGACTTCCTTTAACTAAAGATTCACCAACAATATTATATGAAGACAACACTGCTTGCATTGCACAAGTAAAGGAAGGATTTATCAAAGGTGATCGAATAAAGCACATCAGTCCGAAGTTCTTTTTCTCACATGATCTACAAAATGATGGTGTGATTGATATCCAACAAGTACGTTCAAATCACAATCTAGCAGACCTCTTCACTAAGGCATTACGAACTTCTACATTCAAGAAATTAGTTCACAAAATTGGAATGCGTCGACTTAAAGATTTGTAGGCCAAGATTTCGCTGAAGTATCCATCAGGGGGAGCATCATTAGGACTTAAACGCGCTGTACTCTTTCCTTCGTCAAGGTTTGTCCCACTGGGTTTACTTGTCAAGGTTTTAATGAGGCAGCATATGCGTGTCCAACACTGTTCTGAGTCTCACACATTTCAGATTTTTTCTCTCTTGATTTTCCTGATATATTTTTGAGACTTGGACACAGTGGTCATCAGGGGGAGTGTTATAAACGTTTATTTATGTTAATAATATCTAGGGTAAATCCCGTTTCTTACCGGATGCCCTTGTGTCTAGCATATATAAATAGAGATTGTATTCTCCCTTTTTCGTTACACACATTAATAAGAATTCTCCTTCTCTCTCTATGTTTCTATCTTTTACACTACGTTTGAAATTTTGTGTATTACGACCTCCTAGTATACTAGTACTAGGCTTTGAGGGACTAAAGGAGTCTAAAGCCCAACGGAAGTGATCATGAAATTTTGATGGGCCAGGTGATTCGGCTATAATTCATGTGCACAATGGTCCAAAATAACAACGACAAAGAAAAACCCCCAAAATCAGTTTTGTGTTGCCCTAGCTGTTCCTGCTTCTCATCTCTCTTGCGGTAGATGTTGGAATATTGTGTTAGCAACTTCCGGTAATCTTTGTCCGAAATCAAGTCTCTCGAAATCTCAAGCAGTCCAACATCACTGGTAACATTCAATTTTAGCATCAATTAAAGTTTATTTCAGTTACGTTTGAATCAGAATTTTGTTTTATCAATTTGTGTTTGTTTTCTTTTCTCTATGGGAACGCCACCTCGTTCTTCAATTCCACCACCAGTACCGAATCATTTACAGATTCCTCCACCTATGCCAATTCTATTAGCATAAGTTTGTCTGTACTAAACTAGGATTTCATATTCCTAGGATTATGTTTGATTGCCAAATTAGATGATTTGCTTTTCTTAATCTCAGTACTAAGAAGAGAAGATTTTCTAGGTTCAGCATTGTTCATTTAACTCGTTAGTTTTTGGTTTGTGTTGTTAGGATCTATGGAGTCTCTTCCTTCAGAAATCGTACTAGAAACGAAATCGTACTAGAAATCGTTTCTCGGGTGCCAGCTGAATCTGTTTTAGAGTGTAAGCTAGGTTGCAAGAGATGGGAAACTCTCATCCGCTGTAGAAACTTTACGGATATGCACCTTAGTCACCAGCTTAACCATCTCCACAGTGGCGAACTAGCTGCTAAGGTGGAGCCATGTATCATTTTTGCTTGTCGCATTGATGAAGCCTACAGAACTTTAGTTTACCATGGAGGACTAGTAAGTGATAGGATTAGAGTTGATGAGAAATACATTTTCAATCAAAATCTAAAAAGGATTTATCATCCTCCTATGCACGATGAGCCTTTAACTGATCACTTAGTTGGCTCCTGCAATGGTTTGGTTTGTACATTTCAAAGCCACCAGTTAATTATGGATCCCATCTACATTTGTAATCCCCTTACTGCAGATGGACCATATCCAAGAAATCATATGAGTTTTCTGGATTTTGAAAGTCGTGATGATGGTCCAACCACCGAAGAAGCAATTTCACTTTTGGATGATCCGAGTGTCTCCCCAACAGTAATACCAATGTCTGGCAAAGGTAGCGTTGTTGTTTTATCTTCTTCTTGTGAATAATTTGGCTTCGCATCTGCTCAGCCATGTTTAGGTAGATTATGTATAACTCACATCTGTTGCTGGTACGACTGTTTCACTGGTGCATATACACGGTGCTTTAGCAAATAATTGCCCTGCTTTACAAAGATGAATGGGTCTGTGTTTTCTTGCTTCTTTTGCATATTATCATAGATTCATGACCACAAGTCCAACCAGCTTATTCTGATTTTGCTGCTGGTGCTCTTCATAGTTGCAGCTCTTCTTATGTGCTCTTAAGTTTTTCTAGGTCCATGGTGTAAATCAAGCTCAAGGATAATATGTCTTGCCTACGTCTCCAGTGCTCACTTAGTTAGTCGGGTCATAGTTCAGTGTTCTTTCCTCCAAAACAAAACTGGTGTGCTGTTTTTCATCATATACAGTAAATACAAATATATCCTATTTTTTTCTTCCGACTTGTCAAAAAACATTGTTACAAAATTTTGTAACAATGCTCGTGCTGTTTCATTGTTACAGAACTGCTCTGTTTTGGTCATATACAGTGTGGGTTCTTCATCAAACTTATTTGTTTGCATTATATCTGAACATTTGTGCAAACTGCAGGTGAAACATATGTGCATTCTCTGGATTCTGAAAGCAATACTCATCAAGATGATGGTTCAACTGCCTCAGCAGCAGTTTTGGATACATCCACCACCACAACAGGAGGCTCCAAAGTATTAATACCGGAAGGCTCCCAGGAAGGCGAAGGTAGTGTTTTATCTTTGCAGTTTGTCCATGCTTGCTCAGTTTTATCATGAAAAAAAATCTTCTCTCTTGCTAGTTTCCATGTCAACGTTATTTTTGAGGAATCCGCAAAACATCAGCACAAAATTAGCATACAGAACGACACGTAGACCAAAGTCAACTTTATTTTGCCACGTGTTTAACTATTTTCTTTTACTACTATGTGACACCTCAAGCTTTTTATAATGACACGTGTTAACGGTACATGACACATTGAGGTGACAGAATTGCAAGTCGGTCAATTTGTTGTTTCTCACTAGGATTTAGTTGTCCTAGGTTTTAGTTTGATTGCCAAACTATGCGATTTCCATGTTGTAGTTCAGTTCTGTTTTCAGTTCAGATGATTTCTTTTTTCAGTCTCGGAGTTCTGTTTTTAACGGTATATGACACATTGAAGCCTATAAATAATAACATGGTCTAGCATTGTACAGAACCACATCCACCAAAGTTTTCTTATTTGGAACTAGCTAGATTTTCTTACGCTTTGGTTTTTGATTTTTGTAATTAGCTCAACAAGCATCTATGGAGTCTCTTCCGGCAGATATCGTACAAGATATTCTTTCTCGGGTTCCAGCTGAATTTGTTCTGGAGTGCAAATTAGTTTCCAAGAAATGGGCAACTCTCATCCGTGGAAGTAACTTTGCTAAGATGCACCTCACTCACCAGCTTAAACATCTTCACGATAACATAGCTGCTGATGTGGAGCCATGTCTCTTTTTTGCTTGTCGCATTGATAAAGGCTACAAAACTTTACTTTTCCATGGAGGACAACCAAGTGATGGGATTAGAGTTGATGGGAAATACATTTTCAATCAAAATCTGAAAAGAATCTATCATGCTCCTATGCACGATGAGCCTTTAACTGATCACTTAGTTGGCTCGTGCAATGGTTTGGTTTGTACATTTCAAAGCCACCAGTTAATTATGGATCCCATCTACATTTGTAATCCCCTTACTAGAGACTATGTTTATCTTCCTGAGCTATCTTTAAACAAAGAAGATGTTGATCCTGAACTTATAGAGGAAGGTGAGGTTGACATGTGTAACCGTATAGCATGTGGATTTGGGTATGTTAGGTCGACTAATGAGTACAAGGTTGTTAGAATCCATTTCCTGGAATATATGAAAGGAACTGTGGAAGTATACACACTTGGCAGTGGTTGTGGGTGGAGAGCGGTAGGTGAAGTTCCCTATCCACTGAATACTGCTTGCGGAGGTAGGGGTACCTACGCAAATGCTGCTATTTATTGGACTTCTTACAACAAAGTCGCGGCTTTTGACTTGGCTAAGGAGGAGTTCCGCATGCTATCCGTGCCTTCTCGTATGGAAAACCGTCGGCTTAAAGATGTATGTGGACTTGTAGCACTTGGAAGGCATTTGTGTCTTTATATTGATGACAAATTACGTGTGCAAATGTGGCGCTTGACAGAAAGTAGCGACTCAAAGGAGATCGGGTGTATGGAGTTTGATATAGATTACGAAGCCTTGGTAAGTTGTCACTATCGGAATCTTCGGCCAATTTTACTTACAAAAAAGGGAGAAATTATATTCTTGTTCGATGAATCTGTGCTATATTGCTATGACCCGAAAACAGCAGTTTTGAAGATGATCTCGAACGAAGCATCAACTGATCATTTTGAAGCTGTTGATGCAATTGCTCACGTAAACACCTTGGCATCATTGGAAGCTATGGGAGAAAATTCAAAGAGATACACGGTTCGTCCAGGCAGGGTTCGTACTCCATGGGATGATGTTATTGATGAGCTAGACCGAGTTGCTCTGGGTGAGGAAATCGATACAACGCGTTTCAGACTCAGGTAATCTGCACTATGTTTAGACTACTCATCCGCCTGCTTATTTGAAATTGTGATGCAAAGATTGTTTGATATGTTGTTTTTTTCTATGATTATGAGGGAGGGGAACTATCTTAGCGTATATCTTTAAATTTAATTACTAACATCGTTGGAAGTTCGATTCAAGCACAGATTTAATCAACAAGAAGTTGGAAGTTGGTAATCTTTGGAAAATAGACTGCATTCCTAGAATTAAACTTTTTTTTTTTGTTGGAAATTGGTTTGTAGAGTGTTACCTCTTGGAAATAGAATGCTTCATTATAACAAACATGTTTAATCGTTGTTGCAGTCTTCATTATAACAAATATGCCTGGTTTTCTCAAAACCATAATATTAAAGACTGGTTTCAAGCTTGTATGGATGATAATTTTTTAAAAGAGATATTAAGAAAATTGCTTTCATTCTTTGGTCCATCAGGACTCATATGAATGATGTTGTTTTTAATCATGTTACTCCAGATCCTGTATATTTAGTTTCTAAAATACAAAAAGATTTATTAGCATTCCTAAGAATAAACCAATTCAAGTGACTAAGGCTTAGTTTGGTATTGCTGCAGCTTTTGTAAAAGTACTTTTCTGCTGTGCGTTGCTGTGCTGTGCTGTGAGAAAAAAGCAGTTAGACGTTTGGTAAAATATTAATTAAAGTTGAAGCTGATTAAAAAAGCAATCAAAGTGTGTTTGGTAAAATTTCAGATTCAACCATAGTTGTTGTAGCAAATGACAAAAACAGACATATCTCTAATGGTAGGTTTATTCAATTTTATGAGGTTTAAAAATAATTAATTATTTTACTATATAATATTAATATTTACTAATTACCACTATTATTATGATTGTTAAAAAATTATTTTACTTAAATACTAAATATATATATATATATATATATTTCAAACAAAAAATGAAACTAAAATTAAGTAATTATTTAATATTTTTTTAGTTATATTGTTAACAAATTAAATGAAATGGTATATAAAATAGTTTGAAAAATTAAAAAAAATTAAAAAAATTAAAGAATGCAATATAAGAAATAGTAAAAAAATTGGTTGTATATAAATTTAAGGGGTAACTTTTGTCATTTATAAAATAAAGTAGGGATAAAAAAGATAAATCAATCATTAAAATTAGATGGGGCCACAGCTTATGCTTTTATAGCTTTTAAAAGCTCCTCCTCCCCAGCTTTTAAAAATTGAGGAATTTGGGAAGTGCTTTCAATAAAAAGCACTTTGATTTTTTTTACCAAACACTAATTTCAAAAATTATTGACATAAATAGCTTTTGAAAGTGCTTTTGAGAAAATAAAATCATTACCAAACCAAGCCTAAGAATCTTCAAAATTCTCTGAGCTTAGGGGATGCAGACAAGTTTGAATGGGTAGTGAATTTTGATGCTTCTTTTAAAATTGATGACTACATAATGTGCTATGCTATTTCAATAAACAAGATTTCAGGATGCTATTGCAGCAACAAGGTTTTCAACATGCACTCCTGTGGATTAAAAAACTGAAGATTGAGTCATGCATTTTCCTGAACGATTATAAAAAAAACCTTGTTGCTGCAATTAATGGAAACGGTCAATTTCATCCTCACTGGAGAAAACAGAACCAAATTTCATCCTCACTGGAGAAAAAAAAACCATGTTGCTGCAATTAATGGAAACGGTCATAGATAAACCAGCAAAAGAAGCAAGATCTCTTAGTATCCTTAGTTTCTCCACTGGATCTCTTATGTGTGGTATAAAGGCCCTATTTTTGGATAGATTAAGAGGGAACTCTGTTCCTATTTTAAACTCTGTAATCTCACGATTTATAAAGGGAATACCAGTCTTACTAAGTGTTGATACCATTTTATCGATCCAACGGTCAGGATCGATGGGATTCTTTTGTCGTATATGAAACGGTATCAGCACTTAGTAAGACTGGTATCCACTTTATAAATCATGTGTAATCTTGGTTTCTCTTTAATAATAATGAAAAAACCAAGTAGAAGTGCATAAGATACATGTCATGTGCTGCGTGTGCCGAGTGGTTTTGTCAAGAGCTTATTAGCGTGCCGTAGACTTGTAGTCGTAAAGAAAAGAAGAAGTAAAAAAAAAACTAAATAATTGATCGGATACGGGTCGAATAAGAAGCCTAACTAAGACTAGCCCAACTGCCCAAGGTTAATATAGAGTGCAACTTATCCAGCTTCCTCATGGAACATGCGTCATAAGTTCTTGTTTGCAAAATCAGTACCAATTGTTGGAGATAAATTTAATGTAATTGAGGGTCTAAAATCCTATCTGTCAAAAAAAAATAAAACCTTCACCCTCTATTAGAGTTGGAGATGTTCTAGTGAAAAAAAGAACAAAATTAATTAATTGATCGGATCCGGGTTTGGATTCGTGTAACAAGCCTAACTGACACTGGCCCAAGTTGAATAGCGAGCTAGAAGCCTAGAAGTTACGTCCACGATGCTTTTGACCCTATTATGTAGGGGCCATTACCGTTTACAAGTAGAAGTGCCCTGCTTCCTCATCGAACATGCGTCATATGTTCTTGTTTGCAAAATCTAAACCATAAAACCCTGGTTGTTTGTACGAGAGAATTTCTGGTGATAAATTTGAAGTGGATAAATCAATAAGTAAAAAAGTGTTCAATCGGAGTTTGATCAGCTGTACATCGTATCGGTGCAAGAATCGTTCGACGAAATTCCTGAAAGAGGTTTCTTTTTTCCTTAATAGCTCTTAGTTGATAGGAGAAATTATTCTTCATATAACTTTTTAGTTTTTGATTTGTGTTGTTAGAATCATCTATGGAGTCTCTTCCTTCGGATATCATACTAGAAATCCTTTCTAGGGTTCCAGCAGAATCTGTTTTAGAGGGCAAACTAGTTTGCAAGAGATGGGAAACTCTCATCTGTGGAAGTAACTTTGCTAATATGCATCTCAGTCGTCAGCTTATACATCTTCATGATGGCGAAGATGGCGATGATAATGTAGCTGCCAAGGTGGATTCATGTCTTTTTTTTGCTTGTCGCATTGAAGATCCCGACGAATTCAGAAGTTTACTTTTCCATGGAGGACAACCAAGTGATAGGATTAGCAATGATGAGAAATACATTTACAACCAAAATCTAAAAAGGATCTATCATCCTCCTATGCACAATGAACCTTTATACAATCACTTAGTCGGCTCGTGCAATGGTTTGGTTTGTGCATTTCAACACCACCATATAGTTTTAGATCCCATCTATATTTGTAATCCCCTTACAAGAGAATATGTTTATCTTCCTCAACTAGTCGTCAAGCCAGAAGACATTCATCATAATGATAATCCTGATCGCATACAGGGAGGAGAGGTTGACATGATTAATCATACAGCATGTGGATTTGGGTATGTCAGGTCAACCAATGAGTACAAGGTTGTTCGAATCTATTACCTTGAATATTTCAAAGGTTGTGTCGAAGTATACACCCTTGGCAGCGGTTGTGGGTGGAGAGCAATGGGTGTACTTCCCCATCAACTGGTTATGACGGACGGGGGTATGGGTACCTATGCAGATGGTGCTATCTATTGGATTTCCTACAACAAAGTTGTGTGCTTTGACTTGGCTGATGAGAAGTTTCGAGTGCTATCATCTGTCCCTCCTCGGATGGAAAAACGTCAGGATGGAGGAGATATGTTTGGACTTGTGGCACTAGGAAGGCATTTATGTCTTTATATTGATGATGAGTTACGTGTGGAAATCTGGTCCTTGATGAAAAGTAGGAACTCAAAGGAGACCTGGCGTATGGAGTTTGATATTAATTACGAAGCCATAGTAGGTACTCGTTATAGGGAGCTTCAGCCGATTTCACTTACAAAGAAAGGAGAGATCATACTCTTGTATTATAGATCTGTCTTATATAGTTATGACCCGAAAACAAGAGATTTGAAGATGATTTCGAACGAAGCATCAACCGATAATTTTTTAGTTGTGGAAGCAATTGCTCACGTAAATACCTTTGCATCATTGGAAGCTATGGGAGAAAATTCAAAGAGATACACAGTTTGTACTCCGTTGGATGATGTTATTGGTGATTTAGACCAAGTTGCTCTTGGTGAGGGAATTGATACGACGCGTTTCAGACTCAGGTAATCATAGTGATTAGCCCTCTATCTGCTTGTTTAAACTTGTGATGCAAGGATTTCTCTATTTGGTGGCACATTTACCTCAATTGGGATGCATCCTTTTGAAGATCAGTTCTAAGTTCACTGTAGTACAGTTTTGAAGAGTTTTGTTGCATTCTCAAAATCGATTATAATTTGACGCAGCATTTTGCCTGGAAAATGTTGATTTTTTTGCTTGATTTTTGATGATTCTGCAGGAGTGAAAAGGTTTAGAATTAAACTGCAGTTTATTTGCTTTTGGGTACCTGTCTGCCTAACTTAGTAATGCTTGATTAAACTTTTAAACAATGCTTCATTAATGCGTCTGAAGAATTAAACTACGTAATAAACAATGGCTCACATAAAATTAATTTTTTAGAACATTTGTATAATTATGCGGTTGAGGTGATCACAAGTATAAATATTTGTAAAATTATGTCTTTCAACATATTAGCCCAATTCTAGAGAAAACTATCAAGAGTTGTAAAAACTTCATTGGAGAACATGCAACTAGGAAAAATACTTTGCAGAGAACTAACAGTAGAGTCTTCCATAATAACTGTTCATTGGAGTCCACTTCCTCTTATGTTGTTTTTATTATCTGTGATGGTTCTTATCAAGACTCTAATAAGACTTGTGGTATTAGTCTAAAAAATCGTAATTGTGCAGGTACCCAACAAGCAGCAAGGTGCATCCACTGATAATTCTAACTACTCCTTCCGTTCCATTTTACTCGATGTTGTAGAGTTTTTCACGCAGATTAAGAAACAACATAGAGAGTAATTTTTTCCCAAATCTGCCCTTATTAATAGCTTCCTAAAAATTTAAATCACCTAGTTTTTAGTTTCAGTATTTAGTGTAAATTACGAATCCCGTTATAATTTACTTGGGATAAAGTATTTATCCTCCATGGAGTGGATTTAAAAACTAGAATAATTATCCATCTACTAATTTCAATGAAAATTAATGGTATGATATGATTCCAAAGTAAGGGCAAATTAGTGAGAATTTGGGAAAAAAGCTTAAACACTCATCTATTTTGGAACATAACAAAAACCTTATAAAAGCAAGTAAAATGGAACGGAGGGAGTAATAATTATAATTTAATGAACAAGAATTGACATTTTGCTGAACTCCTACAGCTGGGTATTGATACGCGGAGATAGGGATTGTTCAAGGATGGACTCTTTACTGTAAAATCCTTATACTCCTTTCTTAACCCGCCCAACATTGACTAATATTGAATTTCCTACTCATTTCTTACGGAAACCTAGAATACCAGGACCACCAGCAGTATTTTAAAAGATGATCTGGGATGAACCTAACAGAACGTTCACTAAACTTGAATGAGCTCATGCTGGTGTTGATGAGAAAAAATTACAAAAACAATCGAGTGTACGAGGAGTCTTTATTCATGTAATTTGCTTGAATTTGCTTGCAGCTTGCTCCCAGAGTCGCAGGTTCTTGCATCTACTTCTTGTAGAGATGTACATTTTTCATCTATATAATATTTACGAAGCAGTAGTAGGTTCTCTTTAAAGGATCTTTCAGCCAATTTTACTTACAAAGAACGGAGAAATCATACACCGTAATGACACGTGTTAAGCATATACGACAGCTCAGGCATCATTTTATAGTGACACGTGTCAATCTTTGCCACGTCTTCACCTTTTAAGGACACTTCAAGCTGACATAATCGGTGGTCGGTCAGTTCGTACCAGCATTAGGTTTAACATACATGATTTCTTTTTTTCAGTCTTCACCAGGATTCAGTTGTCCTAGGTGTTAGTTTGATTGCTAAACTAGGTGATTTCCTTTTCAAGTTCTAGTTTACATGATTTCTTTTTTTCAGTCTCGGTGTTGTTTTAGGAATCATCGAAGCCTATGAATAATAACAAGGTCTACCATTGTAGAAGCACATCCACCACAGTTTTCTTTCCTAAATTTTTTCTTACGTTTTGTTTCTGATTTGTGTTATTAGTTGGAGGATCTATGGAGTCTCTTCCCTCGGATATTGTAGAAGAAATACTTTCTCGGGTTCCAGCCGAGTCTGTTTTAGAGTGCAAATTAGTTCGTAAGAAATGGGTAGTTCTCATCCGGGGAAGTAACTTTGCTAATATGCACCTCACTCACCAGCTTAAACATCTCCATGATGGGGACGATGGCAATGATAATCTAGCTGCTACTAAGGTGGAGTCGTGTCTCTTTTTGGCTTGTCGCACTGACGATCCAGATGAGTTCATAACTTTACTTTTCCATGGAGGACAACTAAGTGATAGGATAAGCAACGATAAGAAATACATTTACAATCAAAATCTGAAAAGGATCTATCATCCTCCTATGCACAACAGACCTTTACATTATCACTTAGTTGGCTCCTGCAACGGTTTGGTTTGTGCATTTCAACGCCACCATTTGGTTGTAGATCCCATCTATATTTGTAATCCTCTTACCCGAGAATATGTCTATCTTCCTCAACTAGTTGTAAAGAAAGAAGACGTTGATCCTGATTTTATAAATATAGTGGAAGGAGAGGTTGACATGTATGGTCGTATACCATGTGGATTTGGGTACGTCAGTTCAACCAATGAGTACAAAGTTGTTAGAATCCATTACCTCGATGCTTCTTACGTTGAAGGGAATGTGGAAGTATACACACTTGGCAGCGGTTGTGGGTGGCGAGCCATTGGTAGAATTTCCTATGGGTTGTCCACGTTGAATGCTGGTATCTATGCAAATGATGCAATTTATTGGATTTCCTACAACAAAGTTGTGGCCTTTGACTTGGGCAAGGAGGAGTTTCGATTGATATCATCTGTCCCTCCTTGCCTGCAAAACCGTCAGAACGAAGATAGATGTGGACTTGTAGCACTGGGAAGGCATGTGTGTTTTTATATGGATAAATTACGCATGGAAATATGGTCCTTGACGGACTCCAAGGAGACCTGGCGTATGGAGTTTGATATAGATTACGAAGCCGTAGTCATGGGTTCTCGTAAAAGGATGTTTCTGCCAATTTTGCTTACAAAGAACGGAGAAATCGTATTTCTATATGCTAAATCTGTGCTATATTGTTATGACACGACAACATCATCTTTGAAGGTAATTTCCAACGAAGCATCAGCGGATTATTTCGAAGCTGTTGAAGCAATTGCTCATGTAAATACTTTTGTATCACTGGAAGCTATGGGAGAATGTTCGAAGAGATATACGGTTCGTCCACGCAGGGTTCGTACTCCATGGGATGATGTTATTGATGAGTTAGACCGAGTTGCTCTGGGTGAGGAAATTGATACGACGCGTTTCAGACTCAAATGAGAACAGAATCTATACACTTGGTACATGAATCAATCAGTCGTACATAATCCGGAAAGCAATTGTTCAGTCCGAAGGACAAATAAAGAGATGAAAGATCAAGAAACTAGAGACACCATCCCTAAATAACTCGGTACATACACATATGACCCACGGCAGGGACCGGGAGAACTCGGTACTTAAAAAATCAACTGCATGGAACTCGGGGAACTCAGTACCTTCTTGAACCTCACTACTACTTTGACTAACTGCTATTTGATGACGGAATTATTTCTGAATCTGATTTTTTGATTGGGGATTTTGAGATTTTGGATAATGTAATGCACCCACCAAATTGTTCCTAGAATAATGAAAGAAAACTGTACTTTTTCTTCTTCTTTATGAAGGTTGCATGGGTTTTTTCCCTGACGGGGAAATGGTGTGTCAGCACAGTCATGAGCCTTGTTGGGGATTTTTTAGGATGTGTATTTGATAGAAACTTATTTTTGAAGAAAGTTTAGTGCAATGTTATTATCTAGCTGACTAAGTTGTGATTCCTTAATTTCACCAATACTTCTATAGACGTATCGAAAGAAGTAAAAGAGTTTTTCTGGCTGAGGGTCAGTAATCGATTCTCTGAAATCAGCAATATGAATTCGTGATGGCTCAGCTCTAGCACCTGCACCAGTAACAGAAAGAACCCTCAAACACCTCCGTACACACGCAACAAGAAGTGACACCTTTGTATCAAAATTATCAATACAAATCCAAACAAAATCCGGCTTTCCTGAAAGTATCTCTTCTTCTGAAGAATTATCATATAATTGCACTCTATCTGACACTAAGTAAATATCAACTCAAAATGTTTCTTAAGACACAACGCCTGTGGAATCCCAACATCAGCTCTTGTTGCAACAGCATGCCTATTCAACGACGAAAGCGGTACCTTCGTTGTTACAAAGAGTTGTAACGAATCGGTGGATATAATACACGAGTTGTATGATTGATAAATCGGTGACAAAGGTATTTAACTATTTATCTAACAAAATCCAAACAAATAAAGGAAAAAAAAACAAACCGTATGCTTGTAACACCTTAATTGTCATCGTTCTTCAAAAGACGAAGAATGAAAATAAAACACTGAGAAAATGGATGATTATTTATTTGAATTAAATTTGAATTGAAGGAGAAAACATATTCTAATCTTCTAGACATCTTTTCAAACTAAATAGGGGTATCGCTAGTGTTTTTAGGGGAATGACCTTAGTGTATGTCTCTCATTAGGATTCCGTTCTCCTAGTTTTTAGTCTGATTGCTAAACTAGGTGATTTCCTTTTCCACTTCAGCTTTGTTTACCTAGTTTGGATGATTTCTGTCTCGGTGTTGTTTTAGGAATCATTGAAGCCTATATACAACAACAAGGTCTATAGAACTGTAGATAGAAAAGCACATCCACCAAAGTTTTCTTTCTTTTTGGTTTTTGTTTTTTGTTATTAGTTCAACAATCATCTATGGAGTCTCTTCCCTTGGATATCGTACAAGATATTCTTTCTCGGGTTCCAGCTGAATTTGTTTTAGGGTGCAAGTTAGTTTGTAAGAAATGGGTGACACTTATCCGGGGGAGTAACTTTGCTAATATGCACCTCAGTCGCCAGCTTAACCATCTCCATGATGGCGACGATGACAATGATAACCTAGCTGCTGAGGTAGAGTCAAGTCTTTTCTTTGCTTGTCGCATTCTGGACACAGACGTTTGCAGAACTTTACTTCTCCATGGAGGACAGCTAAGTCATAGGATTAGCACCGATGAGAAAAACATTTACAACCAAAATCTGAAAAGGATCTATCATCCTCCAATGCACAAAAAACGTCTATATAATCACTTAGTTGGCTCGTGCAATGGTTTGGTTTGTGCATTCCATTACCACAATTTAGTTATGGATCCCATCTACATTTGTAATCCCCTTACCAGAGAATATGTTTATCTTCCTCAACTAGTTGTAAAGGAAGAAGATGTTGATCCGGAATATTTTCGTATAGAGGGAGGTGAAGTTGACATGCACAATAATATGGCATGCGGATTTGGGTATGTCAGGTCGACCAATGAGTACAAGGTGGTTAGAATCCATTACCTCGACTACGAGGAAGGAGAAGTCGAAGTATACACGCTTGGCAGTGGTTGTGGGTGGAGAGCGATAGGTGAAGTCCCCTATCGACTGCATATGTCGAGGAATGGCACGGGTACCTATGTAAAGGGTGCTATTTATTGGACTGCGTACAACAAAGTTGTGGCCTTTGACTTGGCTAAGGAAGAGTTTCGGTTGCTGTCTGTCCCTCCTTGTTTGCAAAACCGTCAGAACGAAGATAGATGTGGTCTTGTAGCACTTGGAAGCCATTTGTGTCTTTATATGGATAAACTACGTATGGAAATCTGGTCGTTGATGGAAAGTAGTGAATCGAAGGAGACCTGGCGTATGGAGTGTGATATAGATTACGAAGCTGTTGTAGGTTGTCGTCAAATGAACTTCTGGCCGATTTTGTTTACAAAGACCGGAGAAATTATATTCTTATATGCTGAATCTGTGCTATATTGTTATGACACTGAATCAGCACTTTTGAAGAGGATTTCCAGCGAAGCATCAAGGAATTATTTCAAAGCTGTCGAAGCAATTGCTCACGTAGATACATTTGCGTCACTGGAAGCTATGGGAGAAAATTCAAAGAGATACAAGGTTCGGCCACGCCGGGTTTGTACTCCACTAGATGTTATTGATGGTACTACATTGGATGATGATGTTGATGAATTAGACGGAGTTGATCTGGGCGAGGAAATTGATACGACCCGTTTCAGGCTCATATGGTCATAATGACTAGTCCTCTCATCTGCTTATTTTAATTTGTGATGCAAGGAATGTTTTGTTTTTAATTAAGAACTCTGGTTGTGTCTTCCTTCACTAGAATCAACTCCTTTAAAGCCCTAAGCCATGCGAGGCCATGCGTCGCGCGGTGAGAATACCCACCCTTGAGTGAGCGTCCCCGCCCCCTTGAAAATTCTCCATTCCACTTTTCCTCAAATTATATGAATGTAACACCAAATAACTCTTTCGGTTGAAAAAAAAACGGAGAAAAAAACACCGGGAAAAAAACATAAGAGATATAGACTCTCTCTTTCACGCCGAGAAGAAAAAACACAGGCAAAAAACCCTAAAACTCTATAGGGTTCAATTTTAGTTTCTCTATACCTTGCTTAATCATTCTTCCTCCGTGTTTCAGCAAACATGAATTTAGGTGGTGGAACAATCGACCATCAAATCCTGCTAATTCATCCTCTGTGTTTCAGCAAACCTAAATTTAGGTCTTGAAGTGGTTTGTATCTCAATTTTTTATTTGTTTTTGATAAGTTTTGATTATGGTTTCTGTTTAATTTTATGTGTCAACTTTCCCTCTCTCTGTAGCGGAATAATGGACTTTTCTTATCAATCAGAGAAATTGAATCAACAAAGGAGCTGTGGATGATGATTATTGAGATTGAAGAGTTATGGAGAATAATCGAGTTAGTTATTTTCAGTTGTTCTAAGATTTACTCAGGTAATAGTTTATCTTCATCGATTCGTTATTTTACTTGATTTTGAATCCGATAAAAATTGGATATTTGGGTATTTTTAGATTTTAAATTATGAGTTACTAATGCCTCATATTTAATTTTGTATCTTCATCTTTCGTATTGATTTCCAATTGATTTGTTGTAATTTCTGATTCACAATAATAATAACGAGAAATATGGGTTGGTAAAGAGATATGGGTTTGCTGTAAAGAGATATGGGTTTGCTGTAAAGAGATATGGGTTTGTTGTTCTTTCCAGAGAAATCGATTTGGAGCAACTAATCGAGCCATTTGGACCAATTAATCGAGCCATAAAGAGATAACCAGGACCATCAATTGAAATCCTGAACCCATATCTCATAATTTGGTTCCACTCGGTCGCTTCCATATATTCAGGGGCTGAATGATGGTTGTGCGAGTATTTGGTTCGAATTGGTGTGGCAGTTGAAACTTAGGGTAATGGCTAGGTTGAGTTTCAAGAAATAAATGAAAGGGGTTTTGTGTTGTTAAAATGATGGTTTACTGTGAATTGAATTTGCAGGAATTGGGTGAGTTTGGAAGTTATAGAAGTCTAAAAGCTACAATAAGAAGATAATGGCACACAACATATTCTGAGTAAAGGCCTGAATGAGTCTCTTGACCACTTCAAGATCCAGTCGACTCTGTTTGCCAGAGGTTGTGATCAGGTTCAGTTGAGAAGACAAGGAGACGAGATGGAAGTGATCTGTTGGGGTCAAGTTCTTGAGATGATTTTCAGCTGTAAAAGTGTTCGCAACTGTTCGTGTTGATAGCAGCAAAGTTCTGTTTACAAGGGACCAAGTGCAGTTTGAAAGACAAGAGTGCATTCCTAAATTTTTCTTAGTCCGCATGATCATTCAATCGAATCAGGTCTGTGAATAAATAATAATTTTGTTATCTCCATTTCTGCCATTCTGCACAGAGTATATGTATCAAAGTTTTTTTGCCTTACAGACTTTGACACACTATGAAGTTATACACGGTAGTGTATGGAACACGTTATGCGTAGTGATCTATATTAAATTTCATTAATGCCATGTATTAAAAAAATTTAAGGTGCCACTGACGAACTCATTAGATAATGATCAATAAGATGAACTCATTATTTTGGTAAGATGTATCTTAAGTACTAAACCAATGATAATGTAGAAACTACTGTATTATTATAATTGGCACTCTCTCCGAGATATATTATTGCAGAAAGTATATAATTTAAACTGGCTTACAATTTTTGGTGTTTGGTACAGAACCTGCTTCGTTTTAAAGCACAAACCAGTAATGGATCCAGCGTTGTAGAAAGATGTCATCTGCATTTGATATGAAGCTGATGATCACTTATCGCCTTCTCAATGGAAACATTTATGTATTCTTGATTCTGTAGGTACTCCAGACATCTCATCGACACTTGCAAACCATGAAAACGAGGAAGATATGACAACACAGGGAAGCATATATATCACTTGGGGATGATGCTGATTATGGTGAATCAGAGTCGAAAAGAAGGTGATTTTCTCTATTCAGATCAAATTTAGTTCCTTTGTATTGTCCATTAGTCAATTGCATATTGGAATTAAGGTTTGTTGCTCGGTTACATAGCTAATTTGCTTGAAACTTGAAGCAGTTGCTGTCCCAAAACGCTACACTCATCTCTTGGCAGAAAAGCATGATATATTGTATACCTTTATTAACTCTTTGATGGTTACAACATCAACTGGCAACTTTTAACACAATTGTTACTTTGGTAAGAGAATTGTATGTTCATTTGATCCAGATGGTGTGTTCACTTAATTAAAGTTTATTTTGATTGTCAACATGAGTATAGTGGTTGGTTTGCTTCTGAGAGTGTGTATGCGAGGTACAATCTTGATGATTTTTGGTACTATCCCATAATTTTTGATGATTTTACTGATATCGCTTATTTTACGATGCATTAGTTTATCGGTATATTCATTAGTTTATCAAGGAAAATTGGTGGTGGAAACCAGAATTGGATGTCGAGTGGAGTCAAAGATTATGTTATGGAATGGATACAATAAAAAAAAAGGATTGTTGTAGAATAAGAGCTAATAATAATTGTTTACTACTGCTGACCGGTTGTCAGCCGACACAAATATAATTACACTTTCTTACTACTCAAAATATAAATATAGCAAGGGCAAGAAAGGATCGATCCCACAGAGAGGTCTAGGTTGTCAAATTGTTATGGTTTCCTATAATAATCACCGGGAGTTTTCTGATTTTTATGAAAATAAAATAAACTAAAAGCAAATAAATAAATAAGCAAACAAATAAAATCAAGGATAAGAAGATATTGGATATGGATTTCGTTTTCATTCACAAACATGGTTTCACCACAATAACTAGAATTGATATTTTAATCTCAACTTTTATCAAAGACCCTAGAATACCTTGATCGCAAGAATATCCCGCAAATCTCCTCATGTCATCAACAAACACATTAAAAGATGCGAATATGAATTCTACCTAAAGGAACAACCTAACGTGTAAAAGCACTAATCAAGTTTAATTCCCTAGATGCGTTAAGTTCTATGAAATCAGGCCAATCAAAGCAATCGAACGTGGAAAGCGCACTAATCCGATTTAACAAAGGTTATGGTTCACATATGATCACAAGAATATATCACTACAAACTATAATCATATTTATGCTACTTGCAATCCGGAATTATCACTTTTGCGTATAATAACCCTAATCTAACAATAGAGATGAAAACAAACTCAATCGATTCGCGACTCGACTAACAAGCATTCAAATCATGTAACAATATTCATGGTGAATCATAAACGATAATATGAGAGAAAACTAATTTATTGCACAAAAATACCCATGTTTGGAAATCCAACTTATTCCATAACCAATAATAAAATCTAGCTCATATTCATGGAGTTCATCACAAGAAGAAAGAGAAGAAACTTCATGGTTGTAAACCCTAGAATAAAAGTAGAAGAGATAATAAAACGTTCCCTAAAGATTGTAGAAGTCTTCCCTTTTGTAGTCTTTTTCTCCTTCCAAAACTAGGTTTTGTCTTCAAAGTCCATTAGTTGGAAATTCACCCGGCCCACCATGGAGAGAAACCCGTGTAGAAATTATGTCCCAAAAACGCTCGCCGGAATCGGGATTGTGGCCTAATCCGCCGGAAAAGTCGTCGGAAATCGGCTCCGGTGACCGGCAAAGTCCGCCCGGTCACCGGTCAACGAGTCAGGACCGGGTCAAGTCGGTCGGTCAACGGGTCAAGGATCACTGAGTTGGAACGAGTCAGCTTGGGTGAGTCAGGTGAGTTAGTTAGCTGACTAGTCTTGGCCTGAACCATTGCAGCCTTGCACAGGCCAGACGCTTGTGATGCACAATGATTGTGCTTCAGCCATGATGGCTGCTCCAAACCTCCACTCGCCCGCATCTTACCGCGTAATCATAGCCACATTGTCAAGCCTGCACCTGCTCAGTCATACAGCAGTAAAAACATCTTCTTCCATGTGAAAGCACAGCGCCACTACCACCATTTTCACCAGACATCATTCATTAGCACCAGCTCTTTCCTTTCTCGCCAACTGATTCCACCAACTCTGCCATTAATAATTCCAGATCAGACCCTGTAACAATCTTCTTCAGAAACCCCTTGCCATCCATGTAAAATCAGCTCCAACATCACCTTGATTGCTTGCCTGAACTCTTCAACCCCACAAACCCATAACAGCATGACCAACACCATCCTTGCTCTTGCACCAGAACCACAATTCACCTCAGAGTCACACTTTCACAACAGCACTCCATCTCAGTCGAACCACCTGTCCACTCCATCATTGCCTCACTTACCACTCAGATTCATCCTCTTACATTGACTCTTGCAACATCAACTCTCCCTGACTTAAGCAGCTCAAACTTGCCAGCGCCTGAGCTGTACCTGAACTTCACTTTCCATCAGCTCAAGATTCCTTGGCCAAACTCCATCTCAGGTTACATCCCAATCTTGCAATGCCATCACCTGCAACACCTCATACAGCTCCATTATCATCCCTGCTCAGTAGCCAACTGCAGCTCCTTGCAATCTATAGCTCCATTCCGCCAATGCCTGAGCTTAACAACACCATACACACCTGCAAGACCCAATTCACAGGGCAACAGCTCAGATTCTGCCACAGCCTGCCCTAGTGCTCTGCTCTATTTCATCTCTACAACCAGCTGCAAAATCAACATCAACTTGACACAGCATTACTAGCATCTTATTGCATTAGCGCCTGCACTTCCTATTCTCTTCACCAGAACTGCACAACCCATTCAAGCAACAAACACCAGCTCAATCTGCAAAACAGCTGTATCCCAGGCCAACCAAATCATCTCCAATTCAACTTCTCTGTAATAACTTATCCAGTTCAACCTAACTCTTACCATCAATTGCTTCAACACAGAACCACCATTGCAAACACAGCATCATCTCTGTAATGCCAGACCCATCTTCTCAATTCCATCATCTCTGTGTTATTATTCATCCACCTTCTTCCCTGCTAAACTGGAGTTTCATCCACCACTGCAAATTCATCCCCATTTTCAATTAATGGAGGCAGAAACAATTCTTCATATTTGTTCATATCCATCGAATCCTAAATCTTGATTTCTTCATTAGTAGCATCATCGATTGGAACCCTTCTCTTGATTTCTCGGACAAACAACAACATATTCAACCCATCAGACATCGGCTCCACTTCGATCTATCCCAGTTCACCTGAGGTTTCAACAGTAGCTTGTTCTCAGCATCATCGTCTCTCTCGAAATCTCAACCTACAGATACACTCCACTCTGCATTTCTCTCTTTCTCGATCTCAATTTCTCCGTTGAACTCTACAGCCGCAAGTTCTTCTAATTCATCACCCATTTGCATCAATTTCAACAGCATCGAACCCTTACCTCTCTTTACTGATCTACTGAGATCGATATCAACATTTCCTTGCTTATCAGTTGCAGAAACAAACCCTAATCTCGATTTCTCACATTAGCAGAGATTTCATTGTTAATCCCTCCCTCAATCACTCGGACTCAACAGCAGCCATGACTTCTCGTTTCAGGTGGAAGGAAAGAAAGAAAGAAGATAATTTCTTCTCGACATTTAGGGTGTAAGAAGATTAGGTTGGATATTCACCACCCGGTAATCTTGATAAGGGATACCCAGCTGGCAGCCCCTTAACCTTGGCTGGTCTGTATTTAGTACTCCTCCAAGAGTTACCCCTTAACCTGGACTGGGCTCCAAATAGTGTTCGCCCCTAAAATGACAATTCTGCCCTTTTTTGCTCAATTTGGATGATATTTCCGCTTCTTTTCCTTTGTGCGACTCCAGAATACCTAATAACTCAAAAACACGCGTAAAGTACATAATTCACAAGAAAAATAGCAAAGAAAGCATAAACTCTAGATAGTAAATACGTTGTATTCTACACCAATCAACTGCAGATGAAGATATGTGTAACGTAAACCATAAACCATATAAAAAGGGACAACATAGACAAAGTAAAGAAGAAGGAAAAAATTGTCTAGACTTGTTATAGAATGGTGGGGGAAGAGTTTTGGCAAATATTTCATAATAATAATATATGTTGCATGATTAATTTTGAAACTTTGTCGTCCAGTTATAACACCACACGCCATCAAGTACCTGCATTCACTTGATTACTTTGGGATTAACACTAACATGAGTCAGTTGTCTTTTGTGTATGATGTTGTGCAGGATGATGGTGTCAATGTGTTCTGCATGGTGGTCTTGGTCCCCTGCATCTTGGAATAGCTCCTGCATATTCCAAGTTGGACCCATTTTAGCGAATTTTCTGAATTTTCTGAAAGTTCGCTGTAATCAAGACATCTATAGGTGAGTAATACCCATGTTTGATTTGATTACCTTCCTATCATCAATGTGAATCTGACCCATTGATGTTGATTGATCAGTGATACCTTTTGGATTACAAACACTGCCACTTCTAATCTTTCCGCATATAATCAAAAAATGTAGTAAGATATTATTGGCTGTGTTAAATGCTCAATTGTGTGTTGGTTCTGAATAGTTAGCTTAAATTTTGTTCTTGAACCCAGACTTACCTCTATTGCATTTATTCATTCTACTGTTTTTTTTAGGTGCGGTTCAGTGAATTGGAAATGGCACAGCTTACCTGAAAGACTCCGGTATTCAGCCATGATTTATTCTATGTCGGTTTATCCAGATATACGATTGCTACAACACGGGGAACAAATGTATATTTCCGTATACCCGAAAATTCTGACATAGGGTGCGGTGCTGCAACCAGTGACAACCTAGGTATCTATTAGAATTATGGGTTTCTTCAGGTAAAACAAGTTAACTACTCATTGATGGAATTTTGTTGTATTAAGTATTTATCTTATTTCTTTTTTAAAGAGGTGTGACGTTTCTTGAGATGATCTATGAATGTTTGTTGAGTCTATCAACAAGTATCTTTAGGTTTTTGCTGTAAAGTCTCACTGGCCATGTTTGTCATTTGCTGTCTATATGTGAAGTTGTGACAAATGATTTCATGTGACGTTTCTTAACAGGGGAGTTGCAGGTTCAGGATCCAAGAACTTAGTGTTAGAGGAACATATCACATTGCTAAAATTTCTCACCTTGGTATGATTGACTAAGCTTGGTATGTAGTCTTTTCTCCTAATATATGTACTCAGTTAATAAGTTGTCTTAAAAGAGGAACATATCACATTGCTAAGATTTCTCGCCTTGATATGACTAAGCTATTTAGTCTTTACTCCCATATCCAGTATTATGTGCATTACAAAATTATATTTTTTGTTTTGATCCTAGGGTTCAACTACTTTTGTTACTTCAGGTCTTTAACAATTTCGTACAGTAATGCTTCCCACAATTTGAGACTTCTCTTTTGTGTTAAATCAAAAGGAATATAGATATAAATAAAATGGAAATAAAAATTTGAGAATTCTTAACTGCAATGTTTTTTACTGTCTTGATAAAAAGAGAAGACTATACTTGGAAAGGAAAATTGAATTACTTGAAAAATAAAAGACAAATAGGGTGTGAGTTTGAGTTGAATTACTACACAGAGAAACCTATAATGGCAATGGATGTGGAGTTACGTAACAAAGAGAAGCTTATCTTGGCAAGTGAGAAGACTAAACTGGGAACTGACATTATGTTAAGAAAACGACGAGCGGTATATCATTTTTGGATATCCTTTTCATTAATATTTCGATTTTACGAGTCATTGATCTTTTATTTGCTGAAAGTATAATTGATTTTTTATTTTTAACTAATTAATATTTTTGGGCGAGGTGAAGCCGAGCCATACCAAATCATAAATCCTAAAGCATGCATTGGGACGAGGCGAGGCGAAGCTGAGCTACACCAAATCAAAATTGCATCCTTACAGGGGGGAGGCGAAACCGAGCCACACCTAATCAAAAATCCTAAGTATGCAACGGGACGGGGTAAGGAGAAACCGAGCCACACCAAATCAAAGATTCCAACCGATGAGGGCGAAGATGAGCACACCAAATCAAAAACCTAAGCGACGAGGCGAGGCGAAGCCAAGCCACAACAAGTCGAAGCCACATCATATTAACTAAAAAATATGGTTAAAAGAAAAGGACGCCCGGTGCGTAGCAGGGCCAAAAGTCTAGTTACATTAAAAGGTTGTTTTGGATATTCGATCTTATTTTTAGTTTCCGTCTTTTCTAATTGTTGTGTGGATACAAAATATCACTCGGCCAATAAGAATGCGAGATAAGCATTTAGTAACGCCATTTCAATGGTGAAGGGCACAAGATCGATGATGTCACAAAAATCACATTAAACATGTGAAAGCAAGTGCCGTTACTTCGAATATCGCCCAATTAGATCCGAAATAAGGGGCTTTATTAACTGTAATTCAGATGTACTCCATTGTAAAAAAGAGAGATATTTTTAGAACCATCTTTTAGGCACCACCTTTTTTTGCAGGGACAATTATGTGATTATTACTTCAAATATCGCCCTATCAGATCCGAAACAAGGGGCTTTATTAATTGTACTTCATTATCTGTGTTAGAGGTACTCCATTGTAAAAAATAGAGATATTTTTAGAACCGTTTTTTAGGCACCACATTTTTTGGCGGAGACAATTATGTGATTATTATGTGATGAGAATATCTATCTATAGTTATAAAGGGTTTCTTAAAAGACTAATGCTATCCCACACGACTTTGTGGGATGGTTCCCGCAAAAACGACTTCAACAGATGACTTCAACGACCTGTTTTGGACTTCCAGTTGGTAGCTTGATTTAATAGTTTGTAATGTTTCTTCCTATTCAGCAGCAAAGCTGACATTCGTTTGCCTCATAGTCTTTCCCCAGGTTAGGGCAAGTTGAGCTCCTCTTCTTGATCTTTCTGCTCTGCTGAGTCCAGAGGTATGGTCTTTGAAGTTTCTTGTCCCCATGCATTGACCTGTGAAGGACATGGCAACAAAGGAATAATTAGTATAACTATGAGCATCACTAGTAGCATGGCATGGTTCTACAGATTCAATATGCATGCTAATAGTGATTCCAAATTTGTCAGAGGCATGTCTGTGTTGGCTGTAATTCTATGGAGGAAAATTAGGGTTATTAGACTGATAAAATAGGTTGTTCATGATGTGCCCTGGTTTATGGTGCACTCTAGAATGACTGCAGAGGTGCTGGGTTATGTTTCTAGCAGTAACATTAGCATCTGGAGTGACTTTCCTAAAAACCCAGTAACATCTGGCTTTCCAGATGAACCAACAGAAGTCAATGGTGTGTTATCTTTGAACCCTCAATGGAATCTTTGTAGGAAAATTGATTGCTTTGTTACAAGCTGTATGAAGGCTACCTTCACTGATTCTATTTCTGGAGATGTTCTCGGTTTATCAAACTGCTAGAGAGATTTGGTCTTTTCTTGAGGTGAATTTCCAGAGTCAGTTCATGGTTAGAAAGAGTTTGCTTAAAAATAAACTTCACAATCTCAAGAAAGGTAATATGACTATTCTTGTCTACTTACAGAATGTTAAGACAATTGCTGATAATCTAGCTGCTATTGGGGAGAATATCAATAAATCAGACCTAGTAATGAATTTGCTGAATGGGCTAGGTAGAGAGTATGATAATTTTGTGGTTGCTACTCACAATAGGGAGGTTCCATTCTCTTTTGCAGAATTAAAGTCTGGGTTATTAAATCATGAACAATGGGTTCTAAGCCAACAAAAAGAATCTAATACCTTTTATAGTGAACAACATCCATCTGCTTTGTTTAGTAGAAATGTGAATTCTGGCAATAATGGGAAGAGAAAGTTCAAAGGACCAGGTTCTTTTAAGAATAATTCAAATTACAATGATGGTTCTTTCAAGAATAACAATGGGAACGGTCAAGGTTATAATTATAATCAAGCTAGTTCTTCTGGTTAGTACAATGGGGGTACTAGTGGTAATACTGGAAGAAGGGATTATTCTCAGGTTGAGTGCCAAATTTGTAGAAAGACAGGGCACTATGCAAGTAGGTGTTACTTTAGATATTACCCTCCAACAACTGGTTCTGCGAATGTTTCTCAACAATAGGATTTTACTTCTATTGGTGAAGAGCACCTAAATAATTCTTCTGGACATTATACTTCTTATCCTTCTACATCAGAGGCTCCACAGTGGCTTGCTGATTCAGGAGCAACATCACATATTACTGGTGATGAGGGTCTTGTACAACATACTTCAAATTACAAGGGTAAGGATCATGTGCAAGTAGGCAATGGTAAGTCTCTTATTATTTCATCTACCGGGACTGCTACTATTCAAACAGCTAAAACTATATTTAGGCTAAATTCTTTCTTGCTTGTTCCTGATATGAAACATAACTTAGTATTAGTTGATAAGTTTACAAGAGATAATTCATGCTATTTTAAACTTACACCATTTGGTTATGAGATAAGAGATTTGTTTACACATGTTTTGCTTGCTCATGGTGCTGTAGTTAATAATTTGTATCCAATTCATAATATTTCTTTATCTCATAATTCATCCCTTTCTCATAATGTTAATAGCTTGTCCTTTTTTACAACAGTGTCTGCTCCTTCTCAGATTTGGCATGATCGATTAGGTCATCCATCTAGTCACATTGTTCAAAAACTTCATTCCTTGAAACATATTGTTTTAACAACTCCACATTCTTTGTCTTTATGTCATCCATGTCAACTTTCTAAAAGCAAGAAATTACCCTTTCAATTGTCTTCCTCACATGAAAAGAAACCATTGTCACTCATTCGTTGTGATGTATGGGGTCCTACTATTCCATCTTTAAATGGTTATAGGTATTATATAGTTTTCATAAATGATTATAGCAGATTTCAATGGATTTATCCAGTTAGTAGAAGAAGGGCTCATCTTTCTATGTTTTTCTTCATTCTCAGGCTGGTATGCTCATTCTATTACTCTATGTTGATGATATATTGTTGACTGGTAGTTCACTTGTCATGATTGATGCTTTGATATCTTGTCTTAAACAAGAATTTGCAATGAAAGAGCTTGGTGATTTGGGTTATTTTCTGGGTATTGAAGATGTTAGGAGTTCTGATTCTATTGTGTTAACTCAGAAAAAGTATACACTTGAATTGTTATCTAAAATAAATATGCTTGACTATAAGCCTTGTGATACACCAATCACTAAGGGTCCAAGAGTTTCTCTACATGATGGTTCAAAAGTAGATAATGTAAGTGATTACAAGACTCTTGTAGGAAGTTTACAATATTTAACAGTTACTAGGCCAGACATATGCTTTGCTGTAAACTATGTGTCTAAATTTATGCATTCACCAACAGATGTGCATCTTCAGATTGTCAAGAGAATATTGAGATACTTAATGGGTACACTTGGTCTTGGTATTGATCGCTGTCGTAAGCGTCAAAAATAATTTCACTTTCTCACTCAACTAGATATAAATATAGTATGCGATAAGAAAGAGTTCGTATCCACAGAGAGGTTTTTGTTGTTATAAAAATTCAGTTTCTTAGTAACCAAGGGGGGATTTTTGTTGTTTTAACGAAATACTAAAGTAAAAATAAAATAAACGAAGCAAATAATTGGAATAATCAATAGAGAGAAGATATTGGTTACGGGATAGTATCATTCACAAACATGTATTATCATCAATGATTAGAATTGGTATTTTAATCTCTTATTTACTAAAAGTGCTATGATACATTGATCGCAATTATATCCCGCTAATTCCCTGATTTCATCACAACCACATTAAAAGATGCATATGTGAATTCTTCATAGAAAGCAACCTAAAGTGTAAAAGCACAATTAAGTTTAACTCCCTAAAACCAATAAGTTCTATGGAATAAGACTAATCAATGCAAACGAAAGTGTAAAAGCACTAATCCGTTTTAACAAAAGTTATGACTCACTTGTGACTAGTAGGATATATCACTACAAGCACTACCCACAATTATGCTACTTAGAATCAGGGATAAACAACTTTTTCGAATTGAAAACCCTAATATAGCTCTAGAGATGAATGCAAATCGGATTGATTCCGGACTCAACCTAACAAGTATTTAAATCTTATAACACTATTAATTGTGAATCACAAACAATAAATTATTGAGACAAAACTAATTCATGGAATCAAATAACATGTTGGCAATCAACTTTTATCCCATAACCAATAATATGTTTAGCTACTCATAGCTATGGAGTTCATCATAAAAATATTAATTGAAAAGAAGAAGATGAACAAAAGCAAACCCTAGAAGCGTAAACAAAAGTGGCTCTCCAAGTTCCAAGAAAAATATGTGATCCAAAAGTTGTAGAAGTCTTTCCTTTAAATAGGTCTCTTGTTTCCAAAATTAGGTCTAATCTTCAAAGGTCCAAAAGATAGAAGTCCACCAAGCCCATGTGTGAGAAAAAACCCATGTAAAAATATACTCCAAAAATTGTCGCCGGAAAACTGGTATTGTGGTCGGAATTTGGCCGGAATTCGGCACCGTAAAATATCTCAGGTGACCGGCAAAGTCCACCCAGTCACCAGTCAACGAGTCAACTCGGGTCAACTCGGTCAGACCGAGTCAGGTGGTCTAGTCAGACGAGTCAGGTCTGAGTTAAGGTGTGAGTCAGAGCCTAACTGGTCTAAATGAACTGAACTGCACATGCTCAGACCATTCAAATGCCAGAGTTGTGTGTGTAGTGCAATGATTGTGCTTCACCAGTATAATCCAGCCAAAATGATTGTTCATCCTGCATCTTACCATCCTACACTTCAGCTGCAATATCTTCTCAGCTGCAAGCTCCACTCTCTCTTGCTAAAACCATTCAATCAAACACCACCCTCTGCTCAAAATACCATCCGCCTGCACTGTCACCCAACTACCAGCATAACTCCATTTGAGTTTCATTGCCACTGCCAACATCACATTCCCCTTCATTGCAGCATCTCATATTCAAATTTCTGCTATTCTGCCAGCTGCTCCAATCAAAAATCCACCAGTTCATACCAGCAACATTTGATAACACTCCACACTGCCATAAAAACCATATTTCATAGCTGCAACACCAAATTGCACACAAACACAACCATTCTCCATCAGACCTGTATCTAGCCTGCAATTGCTTCAGTTCTCAGCTGCAACCTACAAACTTCATGGGCAGCAACATCATTTTCTCCTTAGCCAATGCTTCACCTGCAACTGATGCTTATACTTGCAGCTGCATTTCACACCAGCTTACACCATCTCAACAACAGGCTCATATGGCAGCTGCAACACAACCAAGATGCCAGCCTAAATCAGACTCTCCATACACTTGAACCACAGCTGGATATCAGCCTACCACATCCATTCTGCACCAGCTCAAGGAAAAGAACAATTTCTTCCCTGCAATAATCCTAAACATTCATCTAAGAATAACTCCATCTCAGTTCATCCAGCAGCACTAGCTCTGCCTTCCTTCTTACTGAGTTGTTCTCTATGGCGCCAGCACCTGCAACTTCACATACACAACAACAAATCCACTTCCTTAAGCCCACAAAAGCAACATCCTTCATAACTCAAAAACCATCAGAGCCTTGAAGCTCAAACCCAACAGCATCAGATGCTCATAATGCTCCAATTCTTCTATCTCAGGTACTTGGCAACAACAGAACCACATCCATTAGCATCCTCAGCTTTGTCACTTGCAATTCCAGCTCTTCCCCTGCAATTCATTCATTGATTCACTACTGCAAGTTCCTCTCAACCAACACAAACCCATTATTTGCAGTCCTGACTAATCTCCAATCA
Source organism: Papaver armeniacum (assembly GCA_023531295.1). Lineage (NCBI taxonomy): Eukaryota > Viridiplantae > Streptophyta > Magnoliopsida > Ranunculales > Papaveraceae > Papaver > Papaver armeniacum. The sequence goes on from JAJJWW010008184.1 coordinate 31,127, forward strand.
AACCCCCAAATCAGTTCTTCAAGAGACTAACACACATCGATGACCCCATTAAATGAACTTCAGTTCTTCACAAACCTTTATCTCGACCACTTAGCAAACCCCATAATCATTCCATCTCAAACTGGCTTCAGATCAGGTTTCCACCTACAGCTCTGTGTATGTCTGAGCTCAAAACCCCTCTCAATCTTTCTCACCAATTAGCCCAAAAACCAGAATCAAACACGAGCTTCTTTTTAAGTCACCAGTTGAACCAATCAATTATACTTCTCTCCAAAACAAACCCATTTCATCACTGACAGAACCCATTCAATTTTGGCTTCAGAAACCCTAGATTTTCTTTCCGAACTCAATCAAAGCCCTCACTGATTCAACCTCATCTCTTCTTCATTCTTAGATGCAGACTTTCTCATCTGAGTCATCGAACAACAACCATTTACTGTAATTGATTCTTCAAATAACATCAACAACACACGAATTCTTCATACTCCTCAATTTCTTTTCGATCTGTAACAGAAACTCACAACAAAACTTGATTAACATCAACCCCTAATTCGTCTCAGCAATCAAACGTTGATCTCCTCCGCCAGCAGCAGCTTGTTTCAATTTCACCGACTTCATCTCTGAATCTCTTGTGGTGCAGCCATCTCAGTTTCAGGTAGAGACAGAGAAAAATAAGGCAATGATGAGAGAATTGGTTCCTCTCTGATTATTAGGTCATGTAGGAAATAAACTGGATATAGCCACCCAGGTGACATAGATAAGGGATACCTAATGCTTTAGATAAGGACCACCAAACATGTCCCCTATCGCTTCTCTAGACTAAGCTGCAATGTTTGTTTTTGGTCCGTCTCTGCTCCCAATAGCAATTGCGCATGAAATGACGCTTTTCCCATTTTCGCTCCAAATCAATGAATTTTTCATCTTTTGCTCCTAATGACTCCAAAGTACCTGATAAACTCAAAAGCACGCGTAAAGTACATAATTCACAAGAAAAATAGCAAAGAAAGCGTAACTACTAGATAGTAAATTAAGTAATTTAGACACCTATCAGATTCCCCCACACTTAGACTTTGCTAGTCCTCGAGCAAATCAAACGAAACAAAATTTTTTTAAAACATACATACAACTCCGTGTCGTCGAGGCTACGGTAATTTTTAGCATAAATAACAAGCCTTTAAACCCCTAGGTGTCCCTAGTGGACGAGTTATAGTCTCGTGAGGGTTTACTAGAGATATACCCACAAAACCTACTTTTCCAACTTACTAGTTCTCCGAAACGATAGCATTCAACGCGCTAAG
>JAJJWW010008185.1:0-136804 GCA_023531295.1 Papaver armeniacum
AGAGCTAACTTGTGTTAGCGAGGACTGCCTATTTCTGATAGATATCTTGTTTGCTGTTCAGATCAAAAGACCGTAGATCATCTTTTTATTCAGTGTCCTTGGTCGCAAAAGATTTAACAATGGATTCAAAAACATTGGAAATCCTCTGTCTTAGGGAGTTATGTGAACCTCGAATGGATTCTCAACGTTGCTGGCATCTTCCTTATTGGTCACCAGTATCTTAAAGATTGGATCTTTACTTTTATTTTGTGGGAACTCTGGAATGCTAGATTTTTTTGTTTTTGTTTTTAAGAACGTTGTTCCTACTCCCCTGTCTGTGATTACTAAGGCAGTATACAAAGCAACTGAGTTCCACGCTTATAATCCTCACAAATCCGGTTTACCTCACCCTACGCAGATGATTACCATAATGTGGTATTGTCCACCTATGGAATATATTAAACTAAACACCGATGGTGCTTCTAATCATCTTTGTTCTGCAGGAATTGAAGCCATTCTAAGAGATGATGCATGGGACCTTGTCGGTGCTTATGCAAAGTATATTTACAGAATTGACAACAACATGGCTGAGCTTCGGGCATTTAAGAATGGTATCCTTCTAGCTAGCATGCCGACCGCATAAGAAAAAGCTCATAGAAGAGAGTAATTCCACATGTATTATAAGTCTTTGCAAAGGTGTACTACTTGTCCTTAGTATTTTGCTGGTATCTTAGGTGATATCAAGTATTTGATAAGTTATGTGGAACCTGACAACCTGTAATCTTTGTACATACGTAAAGAAACAGTAACACGGCTTCCGATATTTTGGCTAAAAAAACGATTTTTGCAAGGAGAGTAAAAGACGACCCGAGGAGAGCAAAAATCCCGATCGCTAACAGGGGCCTACTCAATGTGTTCTTCTAACTCTGACCAGATTTGCCCTAATCTCATCACTCGTCGTCAATTTCTGAAACAACTTGATCGTCATCTTACAAGTAATGGGTTTGGATCAAAAACTCTATGGCCTTGTTTGGTAAAATTTATGATTATAGATAATCATAAATTGATAAATGATTTTGACATAATTATTTTAAAAATAAATTTTTCCAAACACTTTTTTCAGATAATTAATTATCTTAGAATAATGATCTCAAAAAGGAGAGGAAAGAACAATTATCTAGGATATTTTTTTTAGTCATATGTTGTTTTTTTGTCTCTCTCTTGATAGTTTAGAGAATAAGAAGAAAAATTCAATTTGAGTTCCTTAGAAAAAATAATTGATTATAATAAATTTTCAAAACAACTTTTTCCCCGTTTATGGAAATAATGGATTTTTTTCAATTATGATTAAAATAAGCAATTATTATAATGGTTACCAAACGCATATAGAATCCATTATAATCGCATAATGGATTATGTGATAATCCATTAAAATAATGGTTACCAAACAACCCCTATTTGATTCAATAATTTTTTAATAAATTTTATTAAAATAACTTGTTTAATTGAATTACCTTGATTAAATTGTTCAATTGATCATCTTCTAAAATTAAACATGAAGCTGATGATTATTAATTATCTATCAAACAAATCCTGAGCTTTTGTCCATTCTCCGCACTTCAAAATACATCATTATTAATCAGAGGAAATACACTAGTATCGGTGGATAAATTATTTGTTCGCCTTGCTGGTTTATTAGGTTATTATCGTATGATTCTAACAAACCCCTGTGCAAATCGAGAAAATAAAAATCAGGAAATCCAATGTATGACCTCCAGTGAAGTTTGGATTTTTTAATCTTTCTAAATTACAAGTTTTCTTAGAGCATCTCCAATGCTAGAGGTCAAGGTCATCCTATGTGGATGTCTTATTTATACCTTTTGGTTGTGGGTCACTTACTATAGGACAAAAACTAATAAAGAGAAAGACTCACTACCTAAAATCCATCTCCAATCTCCAAGGTCTATCTTACACTTTTTGTCTCCAAATCAGACACAAAAGATGATGTGGACTTATGACCCAGGTCATGAAGAAAGTCTTATTTAGACTTTCTCCTTTACCCCAACTTTAGCCATGTCATCTTACCCATGACCCTCACCTTTGCATTGGAGATGAAACTTTGGTGAAAAAAGTATTAAATCCTATGTGTCATACTAATTTAAGACCTCTACCCCTTGCATTGGAGATGCTCTTAGCGACAGTTCTTGTTAGAAATGGTGACTGTCAAGTGTATTAAAGATAAGTTGGTAGTGACGAGGCAGAGAGATGTACTGTGAGAGGATGGCGCACATTTTGGGGTAAGTATATAACATCATGTGTACTCAACATGGTAAATATATAATATCATGTGTACTCAACATGGTAAATATATAACATCATGTGTACTCAACATGGATAGTTTGGGAAGGCGATTTAATAGGATTTTGGAGATTACTTTGTAAGCCACATTACATAGGCTGATTGGTCTAAGGCGAGAAGGTTTTGATGGGTGATCTAATTTTGGGATGAGGGTGATATTGGTATGGTTCATGAGAGGATGAATGTTTAGGTTGTTAAAGAAGCTACGAACCATAGCTATTAGATGTTGATGTGTTTTATCCCAAAAACTTTGAAAAACTTACTAGTATATCCGTCAGTCCTGGAGCGCTTTCGGAATTAATGGAGAATAGAGCATGTTTGATTTCCTCTCGTAGATACTTCTGCGTGAGTTTAGAGCACCGCCTTGAAGATAATCTAGGTGTGATATGTTCAAAAATCTCCTCATCTATTGTTGTATTTGCGCTCGTATCCGCTTCGGTAGAAATGGTCAAGGATTATTCGAATAACCTGATCTTTATCGCTGACCCAGTTGTTTTGTTGGTCCTGCAATTGCTGGATGTTATTGCAGCTTCGGTGTATGGTGGCTTTTGTGTGGAAGAAGGTTGTATTATTGTCCCCCGATTAAAGCCACTGGATTCTGGATCGCTGTTGCCAGTATGTTGCATGGCATTGCAACAAATTTAAGTGATGCGTGCGGAGCTGCTTTTCCTGGTTTATCCAATAGTCTAGTTCAGCACCGGTTCGTGTAGCACATTGATGTTGTGCCATTTCAATTTGAGCCGTAGATTTCTTGATTAGAGTTGGGATATTCCCAAAAGTTTGCTTATTCCAGTCCATAAGGATTTCACCATTAGTAATTAACTTTAATTGAAGGTTTAATGCAGGTTCCAAGTCGCTTTGTTGATTCCAAGCTGACTCGACTATCTGCTTGAATTGAGGATGAGTTATCCAAAGATGCTCGAACTTGTAGTTTTTTTGCCCCTGCCAATAAATTTCCTTAGTGTGAAGCAAAATTGGAGCATGATCAGATGCTATTCTTGGAAGATGAGTAACACCCGCATGTGGATTCTCTCGACGCCAATGTTGTGTAGCAATGGCTCGATCTAATCTTTTCATGATATTATCTTGTCCTTGCTGATTGTTAGTCCATGTGTATGGGTCCCCGCGGAATCCTAAATCCATAAATCCCATCTGATCTATCATTGTGAGGAAAGGTTGTGTCTGAGCATAAGTTACTGTCTTCCTCATTTCTTTTCCGATTGGTTCATCACCTCATTGAAATCTCCTATTAAAACCCATGGCATTGTATTGTTGATTGTGAGGAATATTATTGGAAAGTCCTGGAAAAAATCTTGTCTTGCATCCGGGTGAGGCGGGCCATATATACCGGTGCAGAGCCATGGTTGACTTTGATCGGAAGGAGTGATGATGTCGTGAATGTAACTTTGAGATTGAAGTATTAATCGAACATGTAAACTTCTTTTCCACATAAGACAGAGTCCACCTCTTCTTCCAATCTTGGGTATAGTGGTGTGATTTTGGAATTGCAGGGACTGGGCTATTCTAGACATGTGGGCTTCATTAGGTAACGTTTCCGATAGGAATAGGATGTTGGGCTTGTGGAGGGAGATTAGCCCTTTTAAATGTTGAATAGCTGGAGGATTGTTAATTCCTTGGCAATTCCAATCCACGATACTCATTATGATAACATAGCAATAGCGGGAGAACTTTTCCATCACATTAAATCTTCTGCTCTCACTAAAGATCCAAAAATAGCTCTTAAGCTGGATATCAAGAAAGCTTATGATAGCTTAGACTGGGGATTCATCAAAACAACTTTTACAAAGATGGGATTTCCAATCAAATTTGTCGAATACATCATGCTCTGTATCACTTCGGTTACGGATACATCACCCCTACCAGAGGCATCAGACAGGGAGACCCGTTATCTTTTTATATTTTCATAATTTGTGCAGAAATCCTTTCAACCAATTTGGGCAATCTAGAAGCAAAAAATCTTGTAAGAAGGCTAAAAATTTCACAAAAAGCTCCATGTATCCTGCATTTGATGTATGCGGACGACCTGCTAATAACTTATAAAGCATCGCCGGAAACCAGTAATCATCTCCACAAACTTCTTCAAGCCTACAACTCTTCAAAGAGCCAGAAATTAACACAGCAAAATCACAATAATTCATCACCCAAGATTACTACAACATCAGCTGGATGAGATAAAACAATTCTTTGACATGCCAACTACCACTATTCCACCAATATACTTGGGAGTACAATTCAAACACGGAAGAACTTCCAGTCACATTTTTCAACCACTCCTTCAACGGTTAGCACGAAAGGCACAAGGATGGATGACTAAGTGTCTTAATCAAATGGGAAGGTTAGTGCTCATCAAAACTTCCTTAATTCCTACTTCCAACCACCTAATACAAACACAATTTTTCCCCACTCACATACACAAGCAGATAGACCGGATAGTTAGGAACTTTTCTGGGGGCATGACTCTTCAGTTCGGAAACTGCACTCATTAGGATGGCCCAAACTAAACAAACCAATATCAATAGGAGGTATCAGCATTAGGAAAAGTACCCAACACAATAAAGCCTTATTGATGAAGAGAATCTGGAATTTCCATAACCAACCCAATTCCATTTGTTCCAGATTATACAATGAGAAATATCTACAAAATAAACCTATTTTTCAAGAAAATATTCCAATTCCTTTATCATCTAGCCCACAATGGAGACAAATGGCCTCCCTAATCCCTACAATACAACAGTTCACATTTCATCAAATCGGAAATGGTTTGAAAACTCCTATCCAAGCAAATTGGATTCCCCAAGCATAAAACCTTGATCCCATTCACTGCTACCCAATCCAATTAGTGGCTAATCTCATCGACCCTATAACACACACCTGGAATCATGATCAACTGAACCGGTTACCACCAGCTGCAATCCAAAAAATTATCAATATCCACATTCCCCAAAACATGCCCCAGGATAAAATCCTTTGGCCACACTCAAAACTGGAAAATACACAACCGCCACCGGTTACAATTGTATAATAAAACAAGACAACCATCATAACCTACCTCCCCTTCCATCCACCAAATTCTTATGGAAATTACCTTGTCCACCAAAAATTCAACTTTTCTTGTGGAAAGCTATAAATGAAGGTCTACCACCTCTACTATTTTGTACCGTATCAATCTCACAAACCCAATCAATGCCCCCGTTTTGCAACTACAACCAAACTTAATGGAACACATGCTTATTCACGCCTAATAGCAACAACTACCGAAATAACCTTTTAACTTCTCTTTCAATCCAAACCAACATCTTCTCCCAAATATCCATAAACAACCAATCAACCATTTTGATTTTACAACAAGCTAGCCATACCCCAATAATATTGTAGATGGTGGATTTTCGACAAAGGCTAAAATTGTAAACCCATAATTATACGAACTTCGATCCAAAGCAATCGACGTGAGTATTGAGACACTGGTCTCTCATCAAATCTCGGCGAGAATATCTCTCGTAGTAAATGCAGATATGTAGTCTCTCGGCTGGACAACGGCATATCTCATGAATACTGGACACTTCAGTAATTATTTCTATATAGAATCACAAGATTGACGGCTCCTAGACAACTTGCTCTGCTAGTATAGAGCGATAACGTCTTCAGGATACAAATAACAGTTTTCCCCGACTATATAAAGGATATGAAGCTCCGGCAAGCTCATATCAGAATAATTAATGCTCCTAGACAGCTTGCTCTGCTAGTATAGAGCCATAAATTAATTATTCTTAAATTCTTGGATTCATCCACTTTGAATTTCGAAAATATTCAAATATTTTCGAAAGTATTCAAATACTTTTGTAATATTTCGTTACTTCAATCCATGGTTCTTCCCGAGGAGAATTTCATGGGTTAGTAATAAATATTCAACAACACGGCATCCGAGCTACCTCCGAGTAAGCCCCTCGTTGATGGTGGATTTTCGTTTAAGGTTAAATTTGTAAAAAACCGAAAAAATCATGCGCCGACATCTTGTAAAAGATAAAGCCATTTATAAGTGTTGGTACTCCCTCACTTAATTCACCAAGAATGGAGCATGTAGCAACAATCCCATTACGTAAATACATGAAATTCCTCCAGGTTGGAGCATGTGGCAACAATCCCTTCCCGTGAATTTCATATCGGCCTTGTATTTCCAGTACTCATTATCGGTGTGGCATGACGCGAGTGTTACTCTTACGAATAACACGAACCTCCAAGCACTATAATGAAACCATGTACGAAATACCCGTACAGGATGATTCTCGGTGTGTTATACTAGGCCGAGCCCCTCTCGGTGTGTTATACTAGCCCGATTGAGCCCTCTCGGTGTGTTATACTAGCCCGATTGAGCATCCGGACTGACCAGTATCACCGGATATGATATGATCGCAGTCATCCAACTCCATAAGCATGATTGGATGACCCCAGATCAATTCCATCACCCCAAGCGGTATGGAATACCCACGGCCGACCCGCATGGTCGGTCATTGGCCTAACTCGCCAAGAAAACGTTCATACCAAGCATTATGGACGGAAAACCCTAAATTAGGGTTTGCGGCATATTACATGTGTCGCAAAACAGTCTCAACCATCCATCTTCAGGTATAGATGGAGGGTGTAGATGTAGACTCAAAGGGCCCGAGCATGTCAACACGATCACCGTGGGCCCGCCTACACACTTGACCAATCGGTCCAAGACCAACAATGTTTGGCCGTGACAAAATCATCACCCAAACAAGAGATGACGCACGGCTTGAAAGCCAAAATTAGGGTTTCAAGTCATCACGCGCTTCCATCTTCTCCGGCACGAATGGAGGGTCACGATTAGATTAAACAAGGGCCTAGGTCATACCCGGCATGACCACCGTGGGCCCATCTACCTCCTCATGTGTTCGGCCAAGGCATATCATGCCTGGTCAATCCAAAACGTGCGTCCAAACTAGCATGGCCGCGCTCCCAAACCACGAACCGATCTCGACCGCTCAACTTCACTAGGATGATTTGAGTGGCTTAGATCACGTTTTCATGGGATAGTCGAGTATAGGTGTGAACACCAGCCTACCACCTACACGCTGGTATGATCGACCAAGACCGACCAAGATGTGTCGTCTTGAAACGCGTGCCCAAACTAGGGATGTCACGCTGGTTTCCAACCCTTTGCGGCATCAATTTCTGCCGCAAACCGATCTCAACCACTCAACTTTACCGGTTAAATTGAGTGGCCTAGATCGCGCCTCCATGGGACGGTGAGGTGTGGCGTGTACACCGGCATGCCGTCTACACACATGCCCGGTCGGCCCTCTCCAAATCCCTTTCCATGCTTGGTTTCGACCAAGCTAAAGAGTGATGCTTGCGCACCTCTTCAAAAACCCTAATATCCATTAACGGTCGCGAGATGAGTGTCTCAAAGATCATCTCATCCGTTCAACTTCACCGACTTGGTTATACAGCCACAGTCGGGAGTTATTTGGTCGGTGAGGCGTCATTACCCATCACTTTACCACACCATAATGCGACATTCGCATAAAATACACACGATACTTCACAAGTATCGACTTCCGAATAACACGGTTATTCAATTCATCATTACATGCTATCTTTCGTGGATCCACGATCCACACATTCCGAACATCAATCATGTCACAAACGGGGGGATACATACTTTGGGGTATTGGTCAGCGGTTTACGGCGTGCGGCGTGCAACGCGCCATCACAAGAACGTGTCGAAGTCATGGACGGTTAGAGATGAACAGGGAGAAGTGGGCAAGACTGCTCGTGTGGCACCGACGCACAACTCCACTACTCCATCACTCCACTTCCTCCACTTCCCACGAGAGACGTGAATAAGGCTCAATGACTTGTATAAATAGGTTCTCCTCCTTATTTTCAACGTAACGGAAGAAAACAAGAGAAAAATAGGAGACAAAGAGAAACAACACAAGTTCGGACGAGACAGAAAACCAAGTGTTAATACAAAACGTATTCAAACACCCCGAGCTTGCTTGCATCAATCACAAGCCTCGCTCACCTTTCGTTACAAGTCATAAGTAAGCCAACACCTTCACAATCTCAACACCTTCTTCGCTTCCCTTCCTAAGATCAACCCCATCTCCTTCACTTTGTGATCGAAACAAGTCCTGAACAGCTATTTCTTGGTTTAGGCCGGACTTGCACAGATTGATCTCTCGAATCTACAAGCACTCACCACGCAGTGCATTTGTTTAGGGTTTAGATTCATTCCTCATCCACACCCCAAATTACCAAATTCTGCGGAGTAGTTTTCACCCATAAACAGCCCCGACTCAAATGGTGCAAGTGTACTCGACGATGATGCACTAACAATCACCATACGAACAAGTATTTCAAAATACGACGAAACGATGAACCTATACAAAATAGGAAGGAAAATAATAAATAATTAAAAATTGACCAAGGCGTTGGGAGCATGGGCCCACTGACCGGCCGGACGTGCCGTGGTCAATCCCACGCCAGTTTCATATTTTTATTATTTTCCTGGAGTTCATGAAAAACATTTCACTTGAACAAATATCTTTCGTTTTGAGGAAACTCCTCAGTTTCATGGTGTTTCCCTCACACCAAAGAAATAATATAAAATTAAGGAAAATATTGTAGGGCCGTGATTATTGGCCAACCGGCCATGCGTTGATCCCATCCGGCCCCACACCTCATAGTTCCTCATTATTTTATTATTATTTCCCTAATTTCATGAAAACTCCTTAATCTCATGATATTTCCTTGATCCCATGAAAAGTAATATAAAATTAGGAAAACCCGTGTGACCGGTCCCTAGTCGGCCGGTCAAGCCCTAGCTGGACCCACACGTCCCATTTTATTATTATTATATTTTTCATGTTTCCATAATCCCATGAAATTCCTTGATTTCATGATATTTTCTTCAAATTATGAAAATCTCTTCAAATCAATAATACATAAAATTATGGAAAACTCACGGGACCGGGCCCTAGCCGGCCAACAATTCTCAAGCCGGTCCCATGAAGTTTTGACGGTTTCATCAAAAACCCTGATTTCTTCATATTTTCTCAAATGATTGCTCAAATGCACATCTGAAAATATCAAAATTCTCTGAACTAAGATACAAACACTTTAGTGACATGAGCATGTTACCTTGACCGACCATGGTTGGCTCTTTGGCTCGCAAGGATCCGGTCCCGCGTATTTACACAATTTGACCTAATTTGCGTAATTGCACGTATTAGGTCCAAAACTCTTCCAAATAATTTTGGGATTTTCATGGAACGATCGTCATTCGATCCCGTGACCACCCAGGGCTGGTTTCATGACCCCTTGGTCGGTCTCTCATCTCTTCATATTTAATTAGGTTTTATCACCTAAGGCTCAGACGAGCATTTTTGAATAAATGAGTAAACCAGCATTTGATCATTCTTTCATCAACAAATCACCAACTCTTCAAGAGGCCTTGGTATTTTCTCACACGAGCATATGAGAGCCGCATGGTCGACCCACGGTCCCATGAAATCGGTTCTCCTTCATTCCATGGTTAATTTTCAAATAAACCATCAATGGGTCATCAATTGATCAAATTAGGGTTTCTGAGTCTAAGGATTATAATTCCAGATTCAAACACTAATAATTTTATGACGATCTCATTCTTATTAATTATGCTCGGTTCAACTACCAGTATTTTAATTAATATGTTATTTTGGTCACGCTACCAATAATTCAACAGACGAGCAACACTTGCTCAGATTAGCAATACTTGCTCAAATCAAGGAATATTGGTTCAATTATCAACATTCAACAAATCATCGAATGGGCAATACTTGCTCGCCTCAACTATCAACAACGTGAGAATCATACCTCTGACACGTTCAATTCATGAGTTTCAGAACATTTTTGCAAATCATGTTCAACTCAGCAAATACATGGACTCGTTGTCTCATGAAGTCATAAAGTCAGCAACTGACTAACTAAATACACGTACGCCTTGCAGACTATACAATCATGAGACATCAATCGTGTTATATGGGGGGATATTAACTAGGGTTTTGGTCGGGGCGGTCTACGGCTCGTGTGTTCATACACACGATGAGAATGTGAGCAAGTCGTGCAATCAGTTGAAGGAGTTAACAAAGTAGTGGATGGAAAATCAACCAAGTCTCCGCACGTTGAGCAACTGGTTTTAACACGATTTCCACTTCCCCATTCTTTGATTCCATCAACTGTCACACTTCATGAGATCATGGTGTTTTCAATTCCAGCAATATAAATAAATCTATGAATCATGATTGAAACTAGGACAATCTCACGTCAAACAGACAACACGATATTAACAATCCAACTCTCAACAGAGAAAATTCAATCATTCAGAATTTATCTTATTTTCAGAATACACAACACACCTACAATCTTCGATCACCATTGATCTCACATATTTCTTAGCTTCCCTCCTACAGAACGACCCATCCTCTCTTGTGACCGAATTTACTCTGGAACGGCCATTGTCTTGGTTTAGGCCGGAGTACTACAGATTGATCTCTCGAATTCAAAGCACTCCCTTCTTGCAGTGCATATGTGTGAGGTTAAGCATTTCGCTCGGTTCAAGGAGTCTCCTCCGTGCGATCATCTCCTCAATTCCGTAAAAGCCAGCGAATCGTTTTTCCCCATCTACAGATTAGCGACCACAGTGGGAGATCATTCTCTCGGTTGCAAATTCACTTATCACAAAGATGGTCGGTTTTAGGTCCGGTTCAGTTACTAACCGGATTCAACACCCGGTTCTAATATTGTAAGCTCTAGTGGTACTGTTAACACCACTCCTCCGGTGCAACCGGCCACTACCACTCCCCCGGTGCAACCTGCCACTACCACTCCTCCAAGCACTGGTGCTCCAGTGATCACCCGCAAGAGGCAGCACCGACGCCATCAATAATCCACTCTTTGGTCGGTCTCCCAGAAGAAGTCGAGAAAATCCACCTACCATAGGTGATCTCATGAAGGTACAAGAAACTCTTGCCAAAAATCGACTCGACATGGCTGCTACTCATAAGGAGCTATTCAACTATCTCAAGACTCTTACTGGACAAGATGTCGAGAAAACTCAAGAGAAAGGAAAAGCTAAAGAAAAGTCTTCAGACGCTGATCCCGAAGTCACTCCAATCCATGTAGTAGATGGTGAGGAAGTTCCTAAGGCTACAGATGATCCACCAGCGAAATAACCATCCAGTTTCATCACTCGTGAGGATCTGGAGCGCCTCTTGGAAGATCGTGGAAAATACAAGACGCTTCGTCCACCATCACCAACCTCCATACCCTTTTGCTACACAAAGGATTCCTCTACTAAAAGGTTATACCTCTCCAACATTTACTCTTTAAGATGGAACATGCAATGTTCGAGAACATGTTTCTCGGTTTACGGAAGCGTTGGGAGAACATGAGCACAACCATAATGTCTGTCTCAAGGAATTTTCAAAGTCTCTGAAAGGCAGGGCATATACCTGGTATAATAACATCGTACCAGGAAGTATCAAAAGTTGGGGAGAAATGGTCAATACTTTCTACAGAAAATATTTCTTTGTTTCAGAGCAAATCACTCTATCCGATCTCGGAAGAATGTTTCAAAAGAGTAATGAACATCCTAACGATTATGTGAAAAGGTTTAGAGTTCAAGCCTTGGATTGTCATGATCCAAACGCCACACAACAACAACTCGTGGACTTGTGCATCAATGGAATGATCCCAGTCTATAGAGCTTTACTAGAAAATCTCGGGTTCCAGGACTTTCTCGAGAACTCCATGAAGCGGCCAAGAGATCAGCAACTCTCGCACCTCGCCCTATTAGAAAAGGCTAAGACTACAAAAGTTGAAGATCCACGGGAGACTCGAGGTAGCAGACGTCTAATTAACAAACAATACAACCTCCAACCTTCCACAAATGCTGTTGCAGAAGGGAGTAAGCGAAAATCCGATCCACAACGCGAACTTACTTTCTCAACCCATTCAAACGCTCAAAGGAAAGATAATGTGCAAGTTCCTGCTCAACACACAGAAGCTGATCCATAGGCACCTGATTTCCCCTGCTCCATCGAGGAAGTTATTGAGCTTCTAGACGCCCAGATTCAAGCCGGCGCAATCAAACTACCTTATGTCAAGAAAGAGCCAACTGAAGAGGCCATGGAAAATCCTCGCTACTTTCGCTTCCATAGGTTCGTCAACCATCCCACAAGTGATTGTAGAACTTTGAAGCACATATTTAAAGAGAAGGTTGAATCAGGAGAACTCAATCTGGGGACTGAAGGAGTGCACAGAGACCCTCTCCCAGTCAAAGCTTTCACTCTTTCTCAACCACCTGTCAAAGAAGCGGTTCAATCTTTAATCGAACAAGTCTGCGAGTTGTTATACTTATCAAAGGCTCAAAGAGGAGACATGTTCACCGCACTAAATCACATCGTGTCGGGAAAACACTTATTGATTCAAGAAGCACTTCCTGAGCCACCCTCAACAACATAAAAAGAAATGTACGACTGGGGACTTCTCGCCACAGTCCATCTCAAGGGAAATGAGTTCAAACGAGCATTGATTGATGTCGGCACCGTTTGTCGATGTTATCCTCTGGAAACTCTCATAGCTTCTGGTATTACACGACAAGAAGCCATTCATGCTCCAATGACAATCACAGATCATGAAGGAACACCCAGGGACGCTTATGGCCACATCACTCTCAAGGTGAACATAAACTCAGCCTGGACAGAAATAAAAATTTTCATAATTCGAGAAGATCCAGGATATGATATGATTCTTGGACGAACATTGTTTCACACTGGAAAGGTAACACCAACACCTTCAGTTGCACATTTCTCTATTGAAGAAACCTCTGATTCGGAAGAAGAAAAAGAAGATACTTCACCATTAGAGTATCTGAAGGAGGTCGATCCCTAGCGAGCTAATACAAAAACCTCGAAGAAGATGCAAATGCTTTCATCGAAGGTTTCGCACTCGAGCAAGTCTTATTCCTCCTCATGTGTCTATATCATCAGTTTTCAAATATGCTTATTTGATCCAGAGGACTTTACTCCACCAACAACTTAGCAATTGCAAAATACTATGAATGGATAACCTCGCCCAACAATATTTCACCAAATGGTTAAGTTCGAGCTTCTTCAAACCGAGCATATCATCAAAAAGTTTATTTTTGAAGACATAGCCAAGCATGATAAATAGTACCTCAAATAATCTCCTCTGCATGAGTGTCCATACATACCACAGCCATGGAACTCCCTTGGCACTGAAGAATTCTAAACCATCGAGAAAATATTAGGCACGAATGATTAAGTCTAACAAATTCCAGGAAGGAGATTTGGTTCTCAAAGCGACTAAATGTAATTCCCATTCTGCAAAGAATTCCAACTGGGAAGGACCCTACATGGTCTCTAAGTCTGTTGCCGTGGGATACTACAAACTGATCAACATGGATAACAAGGAAAGCGTGGCCATGATACATGAGAATTGGCTCAAGGCCTTTCATGTCTAAGGTTTTGGATATTCGAGGTATTGGATGTTCATGGCACGAACACCTAAAATATTTGGTATTTAAGTTTTCTTTTATTGTATTTCAATTCCTCCAAAATGTTTGCAATACTTGCATTCAGTAATTTAATCCAAAAATTTATCAAAATTCAGTCTACTTAAAGAAAATATCTATCAAATCCAAAGAAAATCCTCAATCATTTACTTATTCAAAACCAATCAAAACCCGAAATAAAACCTCACATCTCTCAGAAGTTCAGAAGTTCAGGATATTATGAAAAGAAATCAAAGGAAATCAGCAAAGAAAGATTTTTGCTCCTCTACATCCTTCAAGACTTGCAAAGCCGCCTTCTCCATGTTCAGCTCTTCAGTCAGTCTGGCAATTTTGTCTTCCTTTTCTATCACAGCATCATTGGGAAAGGGTATGTTATTCTCACATGAGTCCTTAATTGCATTCATCTTCTTACGAAGCCACTTAACATTGAAGCCAAGTCTCTCAGAATTCTCCAAGTTGAACTCCCAATCAAAGAGTACATCCGGAGTCACAATATTTTTAGCTCTAGTGCATATATCGCTTACAATACGCAAGATAACACTTACTTGCATAGTTAAGGAATAAGCACGCTTTGGGTCTCTAGTAACGACGATGTGACCAAATTTCTTCCATATTTTCGTACAAGTTGGCATATCCAATGGGAACGCCGAATCCACCAACTAGTTCGTGGTATGGGAGTGATGCATCAAACGGGGGATCAAAAGCAGCTCCTGCACTTGGGTATTCATGCACCACTATACGGTTTTCAATCACGGGAGCAATCTCTACAACAACAGTTCCTTCAGTCTCTTTTACTTGCGGCTCAGTTTCTTTCATTACTGAAGCAACAAAAATCGAGGTCTCGATACCCTTAATTGCTTCAAAGCAACAACATTTTCATTGCCTTGAGGTGCAGAGATAGTTGCTTCTTTATCAATAACCCCAGGGTTGCTCGCTTCATCATTGTTGATTCCTTCATTCTCAACTTCAGTATTTTGTACCTAATACGGAGATTACATGAGATTAGGATCATCCAAGCACGAAACCAAAAGAAATCATAAACTACAGCATATAAATGGTCTAGCATCATCAAGGTTCTTCATTCTACATGCTAGATGTCAACAACTAACGTGAAATTCTAAAAGACGCGTTTTACAACAAACCTGCATGACAAGATTTTACACTCCTGTACAAAACGGTGAACTGGGAGCAATTGGTTAATAATCAATGGTTGGGTTACATATAATTCTCTTCGTAAGGATGTTATCTACAACATATCAAAATTTCATAGCGATCGGATGAACGAGCAAAACGTTATGGTCGAAACTCTGGACTACATGACAGCTGAAAATCTCCTGAAAGTCTCCTGGATGCTTCAATCTTGGTCGAGTAGCAATCATCTCAGGAGAAGGGGTTCCTTCACCAAGGGTTGATTAACTCTTACAAAATCAGATAAGCGCTTGAGTTGTTGATCCCAAAAGTCTATGTAACCCGGAGTTACATATGAAACTCTTTCGAGTTGGGAAACGGTCGCTTCCTTACACATGTGTGCGGTCCAGACGGGTCATAAGCTAATCAGCGAGGGTCTTCTTCTTCGGAAATTCGGAACACACTTATTGGTAGGTCTTGAAAAGAGTTTTCCTACGTGTTAAACTGCAAGTGCACAGTGCCTATTGGAGGCAGTGGCAAGCACAGGTCGAACCACATAGAAATGGAGTGTGTGTGAATGATCTAAGGGTTTACTATCTGATTTCTAGACAAGTGATGAGTTGTAACACTAATGTTAACTCGATTTTGGTTGTCGATACGGCGAGTTGGAGTTGTGACTCTAAACTAAGGAGTAAATAAGCTCAAGTTGTTGAAAACTATTGGTTGAGTGGTACTAGGGTGATTAAATCCACCCTCTCGATCTTATATTAAGGCAATACAAATTTTCACTTTGTTCTTATGCCTTCCCTTGAAGGCCTTAATTGGATAATTTATGAACTAATTCTCCTTACCTACCCTAGTATCACTGGTCTTCTTACAGTACCAGTGATCACAGGCAAATTTAGTTCAATAGCTAACAAATTTCCTAAGCAATATACACACTAAGAACAAGTTGATAATCTAATTGCTTCATATTGAATCAAAGGGTTTCATTTACACCCTAGTTAAGTAACTTAAAACATCATGCAGGAAATAAAATAAACTTCAAATTGATTTACAAAACTCAAACCCTAAAAACATACTATCTCCTTTTCTCTCACATCAAGAACATCAATTTATATCTCCCAAAACACTCAAATTAGCAATAAGATGACCCAAACCTCTTTCCTCCCTTACTTCATCTACGAATCGACCATGCGGGGTTGTTCAACAAAACCCTAGTTTCAACCATCTCAACCCTAGCTTCTAGGGTATGGGAGAAGCTATAGATGGAGATGGGTGAACCGAGGGTGGCGGAGAAGGTGGCTGATGGAGTGGTTGAGGCTGTCAGGAGATGGAGGTGGTAGTGATGGCTGGTAAGGTCGGGGGGAAGAGGAGGATGGTGGTTTCTCCGGGCGGGTGTCGGGGAGAAGAAAGAGAAGATGGAGGAGAAAATGGTTTTGGTCGATAGGGTATAGGTGTAGGTGGGGTTTTGTTGATGGGAAGGACGGAGCGAGCATTGGACATCGAGAGTCGGGGAGTTGATGGTGGAATGAATGATATGAGGAAGCACCGTTGGATGTCGATGCGGATGGGCGAGATGCGGCCGTTGGATGCGGATGGAGCAAATCTAACGGCTCAAATGGTGCGGGCTCGGATCCGGGTCGTGGGTAGCTCGAGCCCATGTCTTGTAAATGGGTTGCTCCTTGTTGGGTTGCAACTGATGCGCGCGCGGGCTTTGGCTTTCTGCTCCATAGACGCTCGTCTCCAATTATCTGCTCTTTTGGCTCCTCAGTTTCTCCGAGCTTTATTTACTACCTAAAAACACAAAACTAATTAGTACAAATATTTATTCTTGAAAACAAAGAAAACACAGAATCTGGGATAATATCTGATTTATGAGCACAAAAGATGAGTTAAATGCCAATAAATAGATGTAGAAATATGCAATATTTGGCACTCATCAAATACCCCCAAACCTGAATTTTACTTGTCCTCAAGTAAAACAGAAATTAAGAAATCCTAACTATACCCCTGTCGCAGGTCTCTCGAATGCATTTAGCGTATGCACTAAGCCTTAAAACCCCTAGGTGTCCCTAGTGGACGAGTTGTAGTCTCGTGAGGGTTTACCAGAGGTGTACCCACAAAACCTTCTCCAACTTCAGAGTGTAAAAGAGTCTCAAGCATCCAAGGAGCTATGAAGACATAGAGTTTCGCATGCTAGTAACATGAAGTTAGAACTACCAAAGAATGCATTCTCATCCTTAAGTGTTGAGCGAGAAGTAACCATACCATATGAAAGAATTCGGATTCGATTGTGATCATAAGCCTCGACTTACGCCTCACCATTAGGGTTTTATGATAATTGCACTCAAAAAGATCGCTTTTTTAGTCTCTCATGTGTGCAGCAGGAATAAAGAGAGAAATCCCGCACACATTGTAGGTGAGAAGGATATCCTTCCGAAATAATTTTTGGAAACTCCACAAAGGTGTGGACAAAAAGAATCTTTTCGATGATCTCTAAGAAAGGAAATCAACCATTAGCAAGGATGGGAGTACTCACTTACCTTCTCACCCGATCGGCAATTAATATCACTCTCTCAGCATTCATAGAAACGTCTTCAATCTTCGGTCTTCGGTCTTCAAATGTTGATGACGAACTTCTGAACTTCACAAAAACTTGACAATTTATAACTTTTCTATTCAAATTCCTTGTTGTTTGAATTTTTTTTTTTTTTTTTAAATTGAACATGGTGTTAACTAGACTCAGAAAATAAATTACACATTTTTTTTTTTTGACATGAAATAAAATAACAATAAAACAATAAGACTCAAATTTTCACAACTTGTATTGTCTTGACTTTATAAACTTCATTAATTCTCATCCTATTTTCTTTTCTTTGTTGCATGTAAACCTTGGACTATTTCAATTCTCTTCAAATATTCTGATGATGCTCCGCTTGCTGACGATGATGTGTTTCTATGAAAGTGTTGATGTTGTTGAGAGGGAGAGAGTGATGCTAAGCGCAAATCGATATTTAGAAGGAGTTTTCATCTTTAAACGTCACCCTCATGATTGACAAAATTAGCACTCAAGAGATCAAAAATAGTCTTGAAAGTGGTGCGAAGTTGGGTAGCTCACCATTCCTACCCGGAGTTGACGTACGGTGACACACACTCTAACATCTTTTCTAGAAAGTCACAAAAAGCGAAGGTCGGTGCCTCGCTTGATGTAAAATGGGTAGTCTCCACTATGGTTGATCACAATTCTACTCTAGAATATCTAAACAGCACCTAATTCGCCCTCCGGTATGGTTAAATCCAACTTTAACGCTCTAATCAACTAAGAAACCCGATTGTGTTCTCCAGTACTTCCAAGTTCTTGTTATTTCGGTCAGACTCTCTATGTAAACATAGCTAGAAGCATGCTAGTGACTCTAAAATCTCTAAAAGTTGGAGGTTTTTATGCAAATTTTGAGTTTTTTTTTTTTTTAACAAAGACTAAAAACAAAGACTAAAAACTCTACATGCAAATGCACCCCCAAACCTAAATCAAACATTGTCCTCAATGTGTCAACAGATGATAAAATTTTAAAAAGTCACATACCAAGAGAACTATGTTGAGTAAAGAAAAGGGAAGAGATTACAGGATGTACAAGAGTGTTGCTAAACCAAGGGAGGATGAATGCTTTGAAAACAAACAACCAAAGCGCAAGACAAAAAGGTTGGTTAGCACAAATAAGAACTATGCAAAAAGAAAAAGAAAAGGGAAAGAGAATGGATTTTTAGTCCATATGTATGTACACAAGTGAACTAGTCTAGTCCACATAGATGGGGTCTTCCAAGTCGACGGTCTCAACTTCGGTGGAAGATGCTCCGAAATGGTTTCAATCTTTGACCATTGACCTTGAAGATGTTCTTGGTTCTTTGGGTTTTCAATTTCAACGGCTCCATGGGGAAAAACGGTACGTACCAAGAATGGTCCTGACCATCGAGAACGTAGCTTTCCTGGAAACAAATGCAATCGAGTGTTGTACAATAAAACTTTTCGGCTGGTGTGAAGGACTTGCGCGAGAATGCGCTTGTCGTGAAACACTTTCATTCTTTGTTTGTACATTTTGGCACTATCATATGCATCATTTCTCAATTCTTCTAACTCATTGAGTTGAAGTTTTCTTTGGTTACCAGCTTTATCAAGATCAAAATTCAATTTCTTCACAGCCCAATATGCACGGTGTTCTAACTCTACAGGGAGATGACATGCTTTACCGTACACAAGTCTGTAAGGAGACATCCCAATGGGAGTCTTGTATGCAATTCTATAGGCCCACAAAGCATCGTTTAAGCGCAAAGACCAATCTTTCCTAGAAGGATTGACAGTCTTCTCAAGGATATGCTTAATTTCCCTATTAGAAACTTCTACTTGGCCACTTTGGTTTGAGGATGGTAAGGTGTTGCTACCTTATGAGTGATTCCATACTTGCGCACTAGTGATTCAAAGAGTCTATTGCAAAAATGACTACCTCCATCACTGATTATTGCTCTAGGGGTTCCAAAACGGGAGAAAATGTTTTCCTTAAGAAAAGAAAGAACAACTTTATGATCATTGGTTTTGGATGCAATGGCCTCTACCCACTTAGAGACATAATCAACAACAACAAGAATGTATAACTTACCTTGAGTTAGGAAATGGACCCATGAAATCAATACCCCAAACATCAAACAGCTCAACAATCAAAATGGGTTGTAAGGGCATCATGTTTCTCTTAGAGATACTTCCTAATTTTCGACATCGGTCACAAGCAACACAAAATGCATGGCTATCCTTAAACAATGTTGGCCAATAGAAACCGCTTTGCAAGATCTTTGCAGCAGTTTTCTTGGCACTAAAGTGGCCTCCACATGCATGGTCATGACAAAAAGAGATGACGTCCCTTTGTTCAGAGTTGGGGACACATCTCCTAATGATTTGGTCTTGGTAGTACTTAAACAAATATGGGTCATCCCAAAGGAAATGTTTAACTTCAGCCAAGAACTTAGAACGGTCTTGTTTAGAATGCAAGGGCATTCTACCCGTAGCAAGGTAGTTCACAATATCAAACAAACCATGGCATTTGAGACACAAGCATCAATTGTTCATCAGGGAATGACTCTCCCTAATCAACACGGATTCATCGGAGATTCAACATTCAACCTAGACAAGTGATCGGCAACAACATTTTCGACCCTTTCTTATCTCGAATTTCGAGGTCAAACTCTTGTAACAAGAGTATCCATCGAATTAGACGAGCCTTAGCATCTTTTTTAGACAAAAGATATCTCAATGCAAAGCATGGTCGAATAAATGATGACCTTAGACCCTATCAAATAAGATCTAAACTTATCTAATGCAAACACGAAAGCTAGCAACTCTTTCTCGGTTGTGGAATAATTCAATTGAGCATCATTAAGTGTTTTACTAGCATAGTAGATCACATAAGGAAGTTTGTCTCTCGATGGCCCAAAACAGCTCCTCAAAGCATAGTCGACGCATCACACATAATCTCAAATGGTAATGTCCAATCAGGTGGTCTGACTATAGGGGCAGATGTAAGGAGAGCCTTTAATTGCTCCCATGCTTCCTTACAAGCATCATCAAAGACAAATGCAACATCTTTTGCAAGAAGATTACACAAGGGTCTTGAAATTTTACTAAAGTCTTTGATGAATCGGCTTAAAAACCCGCATGGCCTAAGAATGATCTTATGTCCCTCACGGAACGAGGTTGAGGCAAGTGTTGAATGAGATCAACCTTGGCTTTGTCTACTTCTATGCCTTTTTCCGAGATGATATGCCCTAAAACAATGCCTGAGTTAACCATGAAATGACATGTTTCCCAATTCAAGACCAAATTCTTTTCCTTACACCTAATCAAGCACACAAGTGAGGTGATGCAAACACTCATCAAAAGAAGACCCAAACACAGAAAAATCATCCATGAAAATTTCAAGAAACTTATCTACCATGTCAGAAAATATGCTCATCATGCAACGTTGAAAAGTAGCGGGTGCATTACACAACCCAAAAGGCATGCGGCGATAAGCAAATGTTCCATAAGGACATGTAAATGTGGTCTTTTGTTGGTCTTCGGGTGCTATGTGAATTTGGTTGTAGCCAGAATAGCCATCTAAGAAGCAATAGTGACTATGTTTTGCTAACCTTTCCAGCATTTGGTCAATGAAGGGAAGAGGAAAATGGTCTTTCTTTGTTATTGTGTTCAGATTTTCTATAATCAATACTGGACTCGCCACCCCGTGGTCACACGGGTGGGGACAAGTTCATTCATCTCATTTTGAACTACATTAATGCCGGACTTTTTGGGTACTACCCGAATGGGGTGACCCACCGGCTATCGGGACTGGGTAAATGATACCCGCATCAAGCAATTTCAGGAATCTCACCCTTGACAACATCTCTCATGTTGGGGTTAAGTCTCCTTTGCATTTCCCTAGATGGTTTAGTGTTTTCTTCAAGGTTTATGTGATGCATGCAAATTGTGGGACTTATACCCTTAAGATCGGAGATGGTCCAACCTAAGGCTCCTTTATGCTCTTTAAGTACTTCTAAAAGTTGACTTTCTGTTCCGTGTCTAAACATGATGCAATAATCACGGGTAAAGTATCGGAAGGACCTAAGAAAGCATACTTCAAGGTATCGTAATGGTTTCAAATCAAGCTTAGGTGGTACATCAAGAGGTGGGGCGATTTGGAATCAGAGAGTGGAAGTGGTTCCACTGCATTCTGCCATTTAGCAATATCCATGGGTGGAACAGATTCAAGCAAAGAGTGAATTTCCCCAATGTACTTAGACTCGAAGAGATCTAAGTCAAAGTTATCTAAACATGCTTGCAAAGGGTCCACTGACAAAATATCGGGCAAAGAGTCTTGGATCAGACTCTCAATCATGTTAATCTCATGCAAATCGGTATCATCACAATCAATGGGTTGTTGACTAGTGTTAAAAACATTCAGCTCTACGGTCATGTTACCAAAAGATAATTTCAACACTCCATTACGACAGTTGATGATGGCATTGGACGTCGCCAGGAAAGGACGTCCTAAAATCACAGGAATGTGATTACTTGGGTTTTGCACGGGTTGAGTATCTAAGATGATGAAATCCACAGGAAAGAAAAATTTATCAACCTTGATTAACACATCTTCGACAATACCACGGGGGATTTTCATAGATCTGTCCGTTAACTGTAGCGTAACAGGTGTGGGCTTCAGCTCCCCAAGGCCCAATTGCACATACATAGAGTATGGCAATAGATTCACACTGGCTCCTAAGTCTAGTAACGCCTTTTCGACCGTATGGCCACCTATGGTGCATGTAATCGTTGGACTACCTGGGTCTCTAAACTTAGTTGGAATCTTGTTTTGGATTATGGAGCTCACTTGCTCAGTGAGAAAGGCACGCTTATGCACATGAAGCTTTCGCTTTTGTGTGCACAAGTCCTTCAAAAACTTAGCATAGGTGGGTATTTGTCTGATTGCTTCGAGAAATGGAATGTTTATGTTAACTCTCTTGAACATTTCCAAAATCTCATTGTATTGGTTACCCCCCTTCTGTTGCATCAACCGTTGTGGGAATGGAGCAACAGGTACATGACTTGGCAAAGAAACATCTATATTGGTAGAATTCTTGGGTTTATCAACATGCTCAGATTCTTTCTCTACAGTAGATGTTTTCTGCAGTGTTGTGTGTACTGGTGAGTCTGATTTAGACTCGCTTGACTGTGTTACACCTACATTGTTCTCAATAATTCTACCACTACGAAGAGTGGTGATGGCATTCGCCTGACTATGTGAAGGTTCATTGCAGGTTGAGGAGCCTGCCTGAAACACATTCTTTGGATTTTGTTGGGGCTGACTAGGGAGTTTGCCTTTTTCTCTCTCATTCAATGCATCACAGATTTGACCCATCTTAAGTTCTAGACTTGTGAAACGTTGGTCGGTGGTTTTCTGAAGTTATGAAAGATTTTGGGTTAACAGACCGACACAGTCTTCAAAGCTAGGCTTTTTCTCTACAGGGTACTGAGGGTGTGGTTGTACTTGGGGGTTTCTAGGATATGAGTATCCTTGGTTGTTATTTGTTGGTCCCCCTTGTACATGCCCTTTGGACCATGAGAAGTTAGGGTGATTCCTCCACCCTGGGTTGTAGGTTTGAGAATAAGGGTTGTTCTCTTGCCTATGGTACAATGCATTGGCTTGCTCGGTTTTGGACTCTTGGAATGCGTGCAAGTCTGGACAGCTGTCCACTAAGTGGTCAGAGCTATGGCATGCGGCACAAGTGGCCATTTCAATTTGGTCACGGAGAGTAGGGGCATTAGATTTTACATTCTTCTGCAACTCAAGCATTTCTATTCTCCGGGCCAAAGATGCTATTTTTGCATTTCCATCAAAGTCAGACTCGATTCTATGAACATTACCTACATGGGTAGTCCTTTTCGGTTCACGGATGGACTCCCACTGTTGAGTCTTTTCAGCGACTTCGATTAAGAAAGTCCAAGCCTCATCAGCACTTTTGTCAATAAATGCACCATTGCACATTGACTCGACTGTGGTTTGGGTTATAACATCTAGACCCTCATACAATATTTGCACGAGTCTCCATTTTTCAAAACCATGGTGGGGACATTGGAGTAATAATTCATTGAATCTCTCCAAATATTTTGCTAGAGTTTCGTCTTCTAATTGCACAAAACCATTTAGACTTTGGCGAATTGTCGCCGTCTTATGGTTTGGGAAAAACTTTTTGAAAAACTCTTTTGTGAGGTCATCCCATGTTCTAATGGACTGTGGTTGTAGGGCATGAAGCCAAGACTTGTCTTTGTCTTTCAGAGAAAAAGGAAACAATCTCAGTTTGAGGGACTCCTCTGGCATTTGGTTAAAATGCAGAGTCCCACAAATATCCTCAAAATCTCTCACGTGATGGTAGGGGTTTTTCGGATCGACCCCTCTAAACACGGGTAACATGTGAATGGTGCTTGCTTTCGGTTCAAACCGACAAGCATCGGTTTGCGAGAATGATGCAAGAGGGCTGGCTTGCCCTAGTTGGGTACATGTAGTCTTTGAGACTACGAGGTTGGTTTTGTTCATCACCCATGGTTTCTGTCTCTGATGGGCTTGGGCTTTCTGATGGATTTGGGCTTTCTGTGGAAGAGCTGGGTATGCTGACGATTTCGTCCGGGCGGATTCTAACTTTTCTATTTGTTTGGTCTCTAAAAGACACAATCATAGCCTAGCTAGCGCATCTAGCATGTTAACATACATTCAAGTTCAACACAAAAAAGCAAAAACTCAAAAATGGCCCACCAATACAAGACTCAAGCCCAAAAGATGGTTTTTTGATGTTGTAAAGCCCAGCTGATTAGGTGGATTCCAGCCCAACTTATGGCAGTTGCACAGCCCAGTGGTTTGGGCTTCAGTTTCTACAGCACTGGTTTTGGAAAGCCCAGTGGTTTGCACAGCCCAGTCACAGAACCCGTTTATGTGGGCTTCAGTTATGTGCAGAGCCCAGGTTGGGTGAAAATGCACAGCCCAGGTTGTGTGCAAAGCCCAGTGGAACTGGGTTCTAGCCCAGTTTTGCAGGTCAAAAAGGTAGAGCTCAGTGGTTGGGCTTCAGCTTATGTGCAGCCCACTACTTATGTGCACAGAATAACACACTTTTTGCAACTCAGCTCAGCCTAGGTTGGCAGTTTACACAGCACAGCTCAGGATTAAGTGCTGGTTGGTTTTGCACAGATTCATATGGAGCAAGGAAAACACAACTTGATTAAAGTGCACTAAGCAGCTGATGCACATACTAGAGGCACATCACAGCTTATGCACTGCCCAGATTGGCAGGTGCACAAGAGAAATCAAAAAAATGTGTGAGGTGCACATGGTAAATGGTTGTGCTCACTCAATGGTGAAGCATGTCTTTGGGTTGTGTATTTGAAAACCAAGCTAGTTACTATTACTAACCTTGCTATTTAATAATTCATTCAATCACCCAAGGTTCACACACATTTCAGGAGTTGATTCACACAGGTATGCTGATAACACAATTGCAAAAGCTAATTCACACAAAAATTGCAAAAGTTGATGCTAACACTTCAAAGCATAACAGTTCAAAGCATCATAGAGATTAAAAATCAGCTTTATGTAGATACAACTCCACAGATGTAGCAAAGGCACAACAAATAGGCAATGCTAGAACTCTACATCATGCTCAGGGTGTGTCAACTGGCTTGGTTGATATTACTTTTCACGGGTTAACATACAGATTTGGCTACCTTCAGTTCAGAGCATGCATAAAGGTGCAGAGCAGATGGCTCACAAGCTCAGTTGATATGGGTCTGACAACAAGTTTGTACAAGTGATTTCAGGGCTGATGAATCAACTATTTCAGGTTATCATACAACCAAGCATGCTATTCAGTTGCACACAAGTTGCAGCGAGATGCGGGGGTCTGGAAACAACTAGGCTCAATAGCTCATACAAGTAGTTCAATGGGGGTGCAGCAAGGTCTAGCATTCAACAATTGAAAATGACTGACTTACAAGTCTCGAGAGAGTCTCACGGATGATGTAGTTGAATGGGTAGAAAATGCTAAGTGTACATAGCAACTTAGCTCAGCAGGGTTTGTGTTAAGCTCAGGGTTGCAGTGAAAAGATAACTTAATTTACCCAAGTTTCCATGCACCTGTAACAAACAAGAGCAATTGAGATTTCGAGATGTTGAGCAACACTGGGAATGGCAGCTGGTTTATCATGTAAACAAGGCTTAGCATGTGACAGTTCTCAGTTCATGCATAGATTATACATAAGCATACAAGGGATATCATACAACCAAGCATGCTATATCATTCATTCATTCAAGCAGAGGTTGAGACACAATACCGCCGGTATAAACCGGGTTTAGGCAATTCCACAAATTGGTTTTGCTGCTCCCATGTCTTCCTTGGGCTTGCTCAGTTGCACAGCAGGCACCTGCTAGCTCAACGAGTAATCTTAGTTCACCGAGGGATGTAGATGAATAAAACGAGAAGAATATCAATACATGAAAGATGGAATTGGAATTTTTGCGGGGTGATGAAATCTTTGAGAGCAATGAGCTAACACACTATTTCACACTTGCCGAGGTTGATTAAACCAAGTTACAAGTGATAAAAAAATTTATCCAATGATGCCAATGCTCAACTCACATTTTGCACTTGTTTTATGAAAAGCTACGAGATGCCAATATATGCTAAGACAAGTGATGCACATCTATAAATGGTTTTAAGCGAATTCCGAGAGAATTATAGACAAAGTGAGACTCAACAACTTTATACTAGCTATTTCACGAAGCTGCGAGTTACGGTGAATTGAGAAGAAAAACTACGACATGCTATGACGGGGAGAACAAGAAAGAAACTACACATATATACAGATTAACTGAAAATCAGTGAAGAAAGTGCAAAGCTAACACAACACACTACCAAATCCCCGGCAGCGGCGCCAAAAACTTGGTAGGTCTTGAAAAGAGTTTTCCTACGTGTTAAACTGCAAGTGCACAGTGCCTATTGGAGGCAGTGGCAAGCACAGGTCGAACCACAGAGAAATGGAGTGTGTGTGAATGATCTAAGGGTTTACTATCTGATTTCTAGACAAGTGACAGAGCTGTAACACTAATGTTGACTGATTTTGGTTGTCGATACGACTGAGTTGGAGTTGTGACTCTAAACTAAGGCAGTAAATAAGCTCAAGTTGTTGAAAACTATTGGTTGAGTGGTACTAGGGTGATTAAATCCACCTCTCGATCTTATATTAAGGCAATACAAATTTTCACTTTGTTCTTATGCCTTCCCTTGAAGGCCTTAATTGGATAATTGATGAACTAATTCTCCTTACCTACCCTCTAGTATCACTTTGGTCTTCTTACAGACACCCGGTGATCACGGGCAAATTCAGTTCAATAGCTAACAAATTTCCTAAGCAATATACACACTAAGAACAAGTTGATAATCTAATTGCTTCATATTGAATCAAAGGGTTTCATTTACACCCTAGTTAAGTAACTTAAAACATCATGCAGGAAATAAAATAAACTTCAAATTGATTTACAAAACTCAAACCCTAAAAACAGACTATTTTCTCTCACATCAAGAACATCAATTTATATCTCCCAAAACACTCAAATTAGCAATAAGAAAACGACCCAAACCTCTTTCCTCCCTTACTTCATCTCTGAATCGACCATGCAGGGGTTGTTCAACAAAACCCTAGTTTCAACCATCTCAACCCTAGCTTATAGGGTATGGGAGAAGCTATAGATGGAGATGGGTGAACCGAGGGTGGTGGAGAAGGTGGGCGATGGAGTGGTTGAGACTGTCCGGGAGATGGAGGTGGTAGTGATGGCTCTGGTAAGGTCGGGGGAAGAGGAGGTATGGTGGTTTCTACGAACCGGTATCGGGGGAGAAGAAAGAGAAGATGAAGGAGAAAATGGTTTTGGTCGATAGGGTATAGGTGTAGGTGGGTTTTGTTGTGAATCGGGCACATCGAGTGTTGATGGGAAGGTGGGAGCGAGCATTGGATGCGGATGGGCGAGATCCGAACGGCTTAGGGAGAATCCGCTGCATTTTGGTGTTGAGCGGGGAGCAGCGAGAAATGATATGAGGAAGGCAGCGACCGTTGGATGTCGATGCGTCACCGATGCGACCGTTGATGCGGCCGTTGGATGCGGATGGAGCAAATCTAACGGCTCAAATGGTGCGGGCTCGGATCCGGGTCGTGGGTAGCTCGAGCCCATGTCTTGTAAATGGGTTGCTCCTTGTTGGGTTGCAACTGATGCGCGGGCGGGCTTTGGATTTCTGCTCCATAGACGCTCGTCTCCAATTATCTGCTCTTTTGGCTCCTCAGTTTCTCCGAGCTTTATTTACTACCTAAAAACACAAAACTAATTAGTACAAATATTTATTCTTGAAAACAAAGAAAACACAGAATCTGGGATAATATCTGATTTCTGAGCACAAAAGATGAGTTAAATGCCAATAAATAGATGTAGAAATATGCAATATTTGGCACTCATCTGTTATCCATACCCATTTGTCAAGCCTCCCTATCAATATTGTATTCTTCCACTGAGAATTCACCATGAATTATGGATATTAGATAACCAGGAGTACAACTTAGCATAAAAGCTCTCTCACCGTCATCCAAGTAGCGCCAGATTTCAAAGTCATACACTCTTCATCATTAAAAGTTCTCAACTGAGAGATATAAAGGGGAACTAATACCCATGGGCGGAAGTTGAATTGATTCACAATCCGAACATCAACAAAGCGAGTCTTCGATCGAGGTTGCTTTGTAGACCGGCGCATGATCCCGGCATTAACTTTCTCAGAGAAAACATGACGAGCATCAGTATTCAATCCTTGCAAAATGGTACGTGTAATAAGTGCATAATTCTTGAAGTGCTCCCACATCAAAGCTTGAAGAAACATTGTATTGGCGTAACATTCAATCTTCTCAAAACCGTTTGAGACACTAGAGTCCATGATCAAGGAGTCCAAGTTAGAATACAAAGAACCCATGAACAAGCTACCTATTGGGAGTTGCTCGCCCTGAGCCATCTTAATCTCATAAGGAATCACGAACGGCTTCAACAAGTTTCCAGCATCTTCAAATACATATTTGGACAGCCATAACACAAGAAAGCAACAATAGATAGCGTACCGTCAACATGCCATTCCATAGGAGTATCTCTTGGCCACGGTGTATTAACCAATGAGTAACAACCTTTCTTCGCCGAGATGCTTTATTAATCTCCTCCATCGTGGTTGTCAAGATGTTAGAGATTGCAACTTCCTCTCGGTGAAGAAAGATTTTCGGGAAGATTGCCCGTGATTGGAAGATGCAACAAAGCAACTACATTTTCTAAAGTAATGGTAAACTCCCCCATCTGCATATGAAAGAGTGAGTTGGAATACACCATCGAGCAAGTAAAGCTACAATACCTCGCGCATCATGAAAAATGAATAAATCTCCAGAAGCTTGAATAACCCGTATTACTCGTGCGTCATACAACTTATCTCGAACACGAGGAAAACCCAGCATGTACCTCGCCCATCCAGAAAATTTTTCCAAGGGCCGTCGAGAAAGCTTGAATTCAATGATTGATGCAGATCAATATCCTCGTTCGAGACAGAATCGAATAGCCGCCTGAGGAGTCACCAGTTTTTTCTGAGTAACCTCTCTGGGATTTATTAGAAGACGAAATGCTGGAGTTTTGAGACGCTTTTCAGGCCCTTGGTATATGAAGAATGCATCCTCTATGTTCGGAATGTTCTTGGTTCCAGGAGTTTCATCTTCGACAATGGAAGTCTCATCCGTGTATGAATCATCCCTAGAGGCATCATTGTCTATGTGTGAATCTTCCCCTGGAAGCATCATTGTCCACACACATATCATCTGTGGAAGCATCATTGACTTGAGAATCAGACATCCTTGCAAAGTAGTCGTAACGTGCACACAATACTTCGCTTCAGTATACCATTCATACAAGATGCGAACGTCTATAAAATGGTAATCCTCAACTCTTACCTTTTTCCGATTCTACTAGCGATAGTGATTATAATGCAAGAGTTAACACTTCAAAACTTGCTCGTTTCTTCAAAACTACAAAAGACGAGCATAAACTCATATTTTCATAAAATCATGAATATTTCTACTGCGTGAGCATTCACCATGGAATTATGAAAACTAAAACATTATTTCATCATAAATAGTTGTTTATTTATAAAGATTACACAAAACTCAAGTTTTGATTTGTATTTATATATAAAATAAAATAAAATAATATACATCCGTGAACAAGTCACGGTTTAAAAAAAAAAAATATCGTGAATACTCACGGTTTTATATATAAAAAAAAAAATCTCTTTTCCTTCGTATCGTCATACGTCTTTGAAACGAAGGTTTATTCCAATTTTGTGAAAACTCACACATTATAAGATAAAGTTTTGATTTACATGAAAGCTCATAAACAAAATTTATCACTGAACACAAGTTCATATATATAAAGAAGACAAATTCTTTCTTCGAATCATCGTCATTCTTTAAAACGAGGGTTTATTTCAGTTTTATGAAAATTCACCTTTTTCATGATAAAACTTTGGCTCACATGAAAGCTCATAAACATATATAAAAACAAAAATCTCTCCTAAATCAGGGATTATTATTAGTTTTCAAAAACTAACGATCAAACGAACATACGTTTTCAAAAAATAAGGGTTTTTCAATAAAATCCTACTCACATGCATAAATATGGGGTTTTCAACATGATCACTTCATGAAACTCACATAAACTCAGCAACTTCTGTAAAAAAAAAAAAAATCGGCACGTCGGCACGTGCCGGGCGCCGCGGGAAGTTGGCCGGACGGTGGCGGCGATAGCCGGCGGTGCTGGAAGCTCCGAAGAATTTCTTCCTCCTCCCTAGCGTGAAGATGATGAAGGGATCAAAGCACTGGTCGTGGAAAAAAAAAAGGGGATTAATTCCTTTTATACCAAATTTTATTTCTAAAACCTAATTTTCTAAGGATTTCCTTAGTGGGTCCGGCCCGCGAATCCTAAACGACCAAGGCCCCATCGTCCGAATCAGCGATTCAACACCAACTTATGTTCACCAAACGACACTCTATCATGCCATTGGGATCTTCATTCAAGTCATGGTATGCTTGTACTATCGAAATCCGGTAACATCTTAACTTACGACTAAGTTCAATTACTTATATTGTTTATGACCGGAAAATCACCATTCAATGCCGACGAGGAACACGGCTTTCCTTACTAAGCGGGGACTTAATGTAGATGGTGGATTTTCGACAAAGGCTAAAATCGTAAACCCATAATTATACGAACTTCGATCCAACAATCGGACGTGAGTATTGAGACACGGTCTCTCATCAAATCTCTGCCTCGAGAATCTTGTCTCTCGAGTACATGCGGATATGTAGTCTCTACTGGACAACGGCATATCTCATGAATACTTGGACACTTCGATAATTATTTCTATATAGAATCACAAGATTGACGGCTCCTAGACAGGTTTGCTATGCTAGTATAGAGCGATAACGTCTTCGGGATACAAACAAGTTTTCCTCGACTATATAAAGGATATGAAGCTCCGGCAAGCTCATATCGAGAATAATTAATGCTCCTAGATAGCTTGCTCTGCTAGTATAAAGCCATCAATTAATTATTCTTAAATTCTTGGATTCATCCACTGAATTTCTGAAAATATTCAAATATTTTCTGAAAGTATTCAAATACTTTTGTAATATTTCGTTACTTCAATCCATGGTTCTTCCCAGCAGAATTCCATGGGTTAGTAATAAATATTCAACAACACGGGCATCTGAGCTACCTCCGAGTAAGCCCGACTCAAATGGTGCAAGTGTACTCGACGATGATGCACTAACAATCACCATACGAACAAGTATTTCAAAATACGAAGAAACGATGAACCTATACAAAATAGGAAGGAAAATAATAAATAATTAAAAATTGACCAAGGCGTTGGGAGCATGGGCCCACTGACCGACCGGACGTGCCGTGGTCAATCCCACGCCAGTTTCATATTTTTATCATATTTTTATTATTTTCCTTGAGTTCATGAAAAACCTTTCACTTGAAAAAATATCTTTCGTTTTGAGGAAACTCCTCAGTTTCATGGTGTTTCCCTCACACCAAAGAAATAATATAAAATTAAGGAAAATATTGTGGGGCCGTGATTATTGGCCAACCGGCCATGCCTTGATCCCATCCGGCCCCACAACTCATGGTTCCTCATTATTTTATTATTATTTCCCTAATTTTATGAAAACTCCTTAATCTCATGATATTTCCTTGATCTCATGAAAAATAATATAAAATTAGGAAAACCCGTGTGACCGGGCCCTAGCCGACCGGTCAAGCCCTAGCTGGCGCCACACGTCCTATTTTATTATTATTATTATATTTTTCATGTTTTCATAATCCCATGAAATTCCTTGATTTCATCATATTTTCTTCAAATTATGAAAATCTCTTCAAATCATGAAATAATACATAAAATTAGGGAAAATTCACGAGACCGGGCCCTAGTCGGCCAACCATGCTCAAGCCGGTCCCACACGTCCCTTATTTTATTATTATTATTTTTCATGTTTTCATCATCTCATGGAAACTCCTTGATTTCAACAAAACTCTTTGATTTCAACAAAAACTCCTTGGTTTTAACAAATTCCTTGGTTTTATCATATTTCCCTAAAATCATGAATATATTATAAAAATTGGGAAAAACGTGTGGGACCAAGATCCTTGGCCATGGCCGGTCCCACACTTCATGATTCCTTCACTTTTTTATTATTTTTCCTTCATCTCATGAAGTTTTGACGGTTTCATCAAAAACCCTGATTTCTTCATATTTTCTCAAATGATTGCTCAAATGCACATCTGAAAATATCAAAATTCTCTGAACTGAGATACAAACACTTTAGTGACATGAGCATGTTACCTTGACCGACCAAGGTTGGCTCTTTGGCTCGCAAGGAGCCGGTCTCGCGTATTTACACAATTTGACCTAATTTGCGCAATTGCACGCATTAGGTCCAAAACTCTTCCAAATAATTTTGGGATTTTCATGGAACGATCGTCATTCGATCGCGTGACCACCCAGGGCTGGTTTCATGACCCCTTGGTTGGTCTCTCATCTCTTCATATTTAATTAGGTTTTATCACCTAAGGCTCAAACGAGCATTTTCGAATAAATGATTAAACGACATTTGATCATTCTTTCATCAACAAATCACCAACTCTTCAAGAGGCCTTGGTATTTGCTCACACGAGCATATAAGAGATGCATGGTCGACCCACGTTCCCATGAAATCGGTTCTCCTTCATTCCATGGTTAATTTTCAAATAAACCATCAATGGGTCATCAATTGATCAAATTAGGGTTTCTGAGTCTAAGGATTATAATTCCAGATTCAAACACTAATAATTTTATGACGATCTCATTCTTATTAATTATGCTCGGTTCAACTACCAGTATTTTAATTAATATTTTATTTTATTTTGGTCACACTACCAATAATTCATCAGACGAGCAACACTTGCTCCGATGAGCAATACTTGCTCAAATCAAGGAATATTGGTTCAACTATCAATATTCAACAAATCATCGAATGAGCAACACTTGCTCGCCTCAACTATCAACGTGAGAATCATACCTCTGACACGTTCAATTCATGAGTTTCAGAACATTTTTGCAAATCATGTTCAACTCAGCAAATACATGGACTCGATGTCTCATGAAGTCATAAAGTCAGCAACTGACTAACTAAATACACGTCTGCCTTGCAGACTCCACAATCACACGAGACATCAATCGTGTTACATGGGGAGATATTAACTAGGGTTTTGGTCGGCGGTCTACGGCACATGTGTTCATACACACGATGAGAATGTGATCAAGTCGTGCACGATCGGTTGAAGGAGTTAAAAAAGTAGTGGATGGAAAATCAACCAAGTCTCCGCACGTTGAGCAACCGGTTTTAACACGATTTCCACTTCCCCATTCTTTGATTCCATCAACTGTCACACTTCATGAGATCATGGTGTTTTCAATTCCAAAGAATATAAATAAATCTCTCAATCATGATTGAAACAAGGACAATCTCACGTCAAACAGACAACACGAGATTAACAATCCAACTCTCAACAGAGCAAATTCAATCATTCAGAATTTATCTTATTTTCAGAATACACAACACACCTACAATCTTCGATCACCATTGATCTCACACATTTCTTAGCTTCCCTCCTGCTGCACCAGACCCATCCTCTCTTGTGACCGAATTTACTCGGAACGACCATTGTCTTGGTTTAGGCCGAGAGTACTACAGATTGATCTCTCGAATTCAAAGCACTCCCTTCTTACAGTGCATCTGTGTGAGGTTAAGCATTTCGCTCGGTTCAAGGAGTCTCCTCCGCGCGATCATCTCCTCAATTCCGTAAAAGCCAGCGAATCGTTTTTTCCCATCTACAAATATCAACTTTCTGCTTTCTCTTCTAGACCTTATGGACATCCAGAAATAATTTATTTTTCAACCACCACCATACAACTCCGGAAAACATTCTGGCACAGTCAACCACCGCCATACAACTCCGGAAAACATTCTGGCACAGACTTGGAAACAACAACATGAATTCGATTGGGCAAAAAAGGTACTACCACCAGTTTTACCGGGAGATCAACCGGTTACTGCCACTATTATAAATTCCAGATCAACAACAACAATACTAGTAGGATGGAGTAGACCGGAACCAGATTGGTTAAAGATTAACACAGACGGAGCTGCGAGAGGACATCCAGGAATGGCAGGCGGAGGATTTATTTGTAGGGATTCAAGATCTCGGGTCGTGATGGCTCTAGCACAACCTTTATGAATTACTACGGCCTTAATAGCTGAAACTTGGGCAACTCTCTTGGCTTCAAGGACGGCGACAGAAAGACAATGGCCAAAGGTTATTTTTGAAACAGATTCGGAAAACTTGATGCGCTTTATAAAAACCGATACGGAAGCCCCATGGTATATTACATGAATGATTTCCGAAATAAAACTGAAAATGCGACAAATTCCACAATGTATTATTCAACACAACTATAGAGAAGGAAATCAAGCGGCAGATGATTTAGCAAACTACGGAGCCGATGGAAGCCAAGCGGGAAACTTATCGACAACAATATGGGACCAGGCGATCCCATCTTTTATCAACCAAATTATTTCAGCTGACTTTGTGGGTACAAGATATCCATGTGTAATATCTCTTTAATTTGCTTTGTTTTTTTCATGCTTCAAAAAAAAAAAAAAACATGGATAGTTTGCCTAGCTAAATTGGGGCCTATACCACTTAATTGGGGCCTATAGCTAGATGACAAAAAAGTTCATTAGAAATAACCTTCACACCACCCCTTATCAAAATAATTACCTAAGTACCTATTTTACCCCTGATTAATTAACATTACCTAACCGTATTAGGGGTTAATTATGTTTTGGATGTGAGATTAACTAATGTTAGAGAGTTCTTCAAAACATCAAACATTTTGATTTTTTTTCGCAAACAGTATTCGGAATCGGTTTACGTTCATGCACTTGTAAACCGATTCTTGATTGATGTTTCCAAATTAACAGAGGACATCTATAATCGGTCAGCGTTGCCATATGTATAATCCGATTTCCATAATCGGGTTTACATATTACATATATAAACCGATTGTTTCCTTTCATACTAAATATTTTTTTCATTCATTCCATTATTATTGTAGGATGCATTTAGCACATGCATCAAGCCTTTAAACCCCTAAGCGACCCTAGTGGACGAGTTATAGTCTCGTAAGGGTTTACATAGAGATCTAACCACAAAACCTATACAAAAACTTCTAAAGCAATCAATCTTCCTCCGAAGACGATACACGATCCATGAAGTCCGGGTCATCCTCCAGGATTTTTTTCTACCAAGAAGTGATAGCTTGAATCGAATGCAAAGGCTTCCCCATTTTCCTCCAAGTAGCGCGCTTTCACGACTTCGTGCTACAAAACAAAAAACCAAACTTACATTTGTTAGTGGTGTTTCATTGGAAGATAAAACAACATGGGTTACTCGTTTATGGGTGAAAACTATTTCTCGGTTTTGGTAATTTGGGGTGTGTGGATGAGAAATGAGTCTAAACCTTAAACAAATGCATCAAGACGGAGTGCTTGTAGATTTGAGAAATCAACCGTGCAAATCCGGCCTAAACCAAGAAATGGCCGTTCCTGGATTTGTTTCGGTCACAAAGTGAAGGAGATGGGTTGATCTTAGGGAGGGAAGCGAAAAAGGTGTTGATATTGTGAAGGTGTTGGCTATGTATGACTTGTATCGAAAATTTGAACCGCTTGCAGGATGTAAGCTATCGGTTTCGGTGTTTGAATACGATTGTATCAACACTTGCCTCTCGTTGTCTTGACTTGTTCTTGTTTTTCTCTTTTTGGAAAATAGGGAGGAAAACCTATTTATACAAGTCTTTAAGCCTAACCTCGTATCTCGTGGGAAGTGGAGAAAGTGGATTGATGGAGTAGTGGATTCGTGTGTTAGTGTCACACGACCGGTCTTGCCCACTTCTCCCATCATCACTAACCGTCCATGACTTCCCCGACACGTTCTTGTGATGGCGCGTTGCGCGCCGCACGGTGTAAACCGCCAGACCAATACCCCGCATGTATCCCCAGTTTGTGACATGATTGATATCTCGAGTGTATGGATCGTGGGACCCACGTAAAAGTAGCATGTAATGCTAGATTAAATAACTAAGTTATTTAGGAAGTCCATACTTGTGAAGTATCGTGTGTATTCCATGCAGTGCGCATCGAGTATATTCAAGATGTATGAAGCATCGTTTGTTTGAGCGTTTCAAAATAGCCTCATGTCCAGCCTACTTCATGTGATGGTTTGGAGGTTGCGCAAGCAAGTCCTCCCTTGGCCGACCACATGGTGTGGTAGAGTGACGGGTGGTGATCACCATGACGCCTCACTGACCAATTAACTCCTGACCAGGGCTGTATAACCAAGCCGGTGAAGTTGGACGGACGAGATGATCTTTGAGACACTCATCTACGACCGTTAGTGGAATTAGGGTTTTTGAAGAGGTGCGCAAGCATCACTCTTTAGCTTGGTCAAATCCAAGCTTGGGATATGATTTTCGCATGGCCGATTGTGCGTGTGTGTAGACGGCATGACGGTATAGGCGCCCATACCTCATTGTCTCGTGAAAGTGTGATCTGGGTCACTCAATTTGTCCGGCGAAGTTGAGTGGTCGAGATCAATTTGCGACGTAAATTTGGCGCCACAAAAGCCGCGCATCATGCGAACTTCGGCGCGCGTTTCAAGACGACCAAGCTTGGTCGGTCTTGGCCGATTAGTCTGGTATACAGACGGTGAGCTGGTGTACACGTCTATACCTTAATATCCCATAGAAACGTGATCTAAGCCACTCAATTTGTCCGGCAAAGTTGAGTGGTCGAGATTAGTTTGCAATTGGGATGTGTGACCACACCTAGTTTGGGCATGCGAGTCGAGGCAACCAGGCATGATAGGCCTTGGCCGATCGGGTGTGGAGATAGATGGGCCCACGGTGGTCATGTTGATACGCACCGGACTCGCTTAGTCTAATCCTGGACCCCTTCATTCGTGCAGGGAGAAAATGAACGCTCGTGATGTTCAAACCCTAATTAGGGTTTCACCGGCCGTGCGTCATGCCTTGTTTGGGCGCACGAACTGGAACGACCAACTATAGTAGGTCCTAAACGATCGGTCATGTATGTAGGCGGGCCCACGGTGTTTGTGTTAACATGCTCTGGGCCCTTTGAATCTACATCTACACCCTCCATCTATGCCTCCGAAGATGGATGGTTGAGACTATTTTATGACACATGTAATGTGTCGCAAACCCTAATTCAGGGTTTTTCGTCCATACTGTTTTTCGTCCATACGGGGCCCGCGTTGGGTCGGTAGTGAATATTCCAATACCTGCTTGGGGTCATGGATTCAATCTAAGCCATCCAATCATGCTGGTGAAGTTGGATGGTCGTGATCGTTTCTGAGACTGATATGGACAGTCCAGATTCAAATATGCCCAATCGGGCTAGTATAACACACCGGGAGATGTATGCTCAATCGGGCTAGTATAAACACCGAGAGTTGTAGCATCCGTACGGGGTTTCGTACATGCTTCATTATTAATGCTTGGAGGTTCGTGTTTCTCTCACTGAGAACAACACTCGGTCGTCATGCCGCATCGGTAATGAGTACAGAAATACAAGGCTGGTCATGCATTAATTAATAATGTCAGTAAATTCACGGGGTATATGGGATTGTTGCTACATGCTCCAACCTGGATGAATTTCATGTATTTAATTCACGAACGTTAGGATGGTTGCCACATGCTCCATTCTAGGTGAATTAGTAAAGTGAAGAAGTATTCATCACTTATTAATGGCTTTATCTTTTGCAAGATGTTAGCGCATGATTTTGGATTTTACAATTTTAGCCTTAAATGAAAATTCACCATCAACGATTACGTAAAACAAACCACAAAAATACTTACAAATTGTTCAATGGACAAGTTGAAGGGCGAGTGTTAAAAATCCGAGGTTGGATAACTAA
This sequence comes from Papaver armeniacum, assembly GCA_023531295.1. Classification (NCBI taxonomy): domain Eukaryota; kingdom Viridiplantae; phylum Streptophyta; class Magnoliopsida; order Ranunculales; family Papaveraceae; genus Papaver; species Papaver armeniacum. The sequence goes on from JAJJWW010008185.1 coordinate 38,320, forward strand.
ATAAGCAAGTATCACATTTTCGATGACTAGGTGCCTATCATGGACTTGTTGAACACTTCTTCCATTAGGATTTCCAAATTCTTGGATAAATTTGTTGTGTACCCTAACCCAAAAGGTTACGGAATCCACCCTTACGGAGGACTGACGTCTAACTCGAGTTTCCGCGTACCATGCTTTGGTGATTGCCAAATCTTCGTTTGAATCAAATGATGCCATTTCTTGTATGTAGATGTATGAAATGAGTAGTTGTGGGGTATATTGAGTGAGGGGGAATAAAATGATCAATTTTGGGGCAGATGGGGTCCAAGGGTGAGGTCTCTATTTATAGAGAAAGTCCCCAACGACTATTTGTTTTTGACAAACATGAAATAATCGGTCTTATCGAAGGTCTGTGTAACCCGATTAAATTTTAATGCCATAAGGAATCGGTCTTTCTTGTGACCAACATAAACCGATTAAAGACATGTTAAAATTTTGAATTTTCACCGACGCTAATCGGTTTATATATATTCATATGTGACCCCATTCTAGCTTGAAAAACATATAGGAAAAATAGCTTGAACAATCGGTTTATGTTGACATATCGAGTAGCCCGATTGTTGGCATGTTGGGATAGAATTATTGAGCAACAACACATAATTATAATTAAAACTTTAAGTGGATCAAGTTCAACACAAAGATCGTCCAAAATACAAACCTTAAAACAACCACAAGTCTTATAAACCTAAACTTTTAATATCTAAAACTTAAACGTAATAACTTAAAGAGCAGGAGCACCAGCATCAGCAGCACCACCACCACCGAGAGCATTTGCACCACCACCATCAGGAGGAGCATCAGCACCATCATCACCAGCATCAACACCATCAGGAGCAACAACTTGTGCTTGAGCCATTTTTTCCTACATATCTTCCTTTTATCCATGTAGCTCCCTCTCAGCTGAAATCATGTTTCTCCTCATCCTAGTGAACCTCATGACCTCATGAAGCTCCTCTAGTACATGCTTGTCAATCAATGCGAGGGCTTATTCAGGATGGGTCTCACGCCCATAGGCAAACTTATATAGGCTTCTTTCGGCACTCGTTGTGGTTTCCTAAGAATGTCCTCCAAGGTGAGCTCTCGAGAGTAAAACGGTAGGGGTGAGAAGTCCATATCTACATAAAACCAAAAAAAAAACTAGTTAAGAAATCTGATTCTGACTACAAAAATATACAGGAGTGTGAAACATTAGTAATCGGTTTATGTGGTACTTATATAAAATCCGATTATGAAAAGGAATCGAAGAGACAAACATAATCGGTAAATTATCAGACACATAAAACCCGATTATGTGATTACATAATTAAAAGAAAAAAATGTATCAGAATATGATCATTCTAAAGCACTTATAAACCGATTTTGGTGATGTATTTTCATATCTCATTTTTAAACCTAGAATCGGTTGATGTTAATCATCATATAAACTGATTATTGTGCATGCTCTTCATGGCCGGAGAACAAAACCCAGAATCGGTTGTCAACATAAACCGATTCTGGGTGTAATAAGAGATTTTGATTTTCGAAAATTGAAGATTATCAATGAAGAAATGCAAATCACAGAATGGGTTGATGGAGACCTTTTTCTTGGTTGGATTGAAGATTCGTTGGAGAAGAGGATGAAGATTTTTTTATTAGGGTTTTGAGAATTTGGAAAGATAAGGAAGGAAATAGAAAGTTTTTTAGTTTTGTTTTTGTTTTGTTTTTGGATTTACTGGAAATGGAAAGATTACTATTTATATGAGATTGTTTTAGGAATTAATGTGGGAGTAAATTAGTATTTTTTAGAAGTTTGGATGCCCAGAGTAATTTGGTGGTGTGGGAAGGAAAATTTGATAGGCCCCAATTAAATGGTATAGGCCCCAATTTAGCCAGGATAGTTTGGTCGGAACCGGATGAATATGTTAATCAGGTCCTACCTAGCGAGTTGATTATGATTTTGCTCTCCTCATATCACTTTTTGCTTTCCCTCTAATAAATTTTTTTTTAGAAAAAAACAACAAACAAATAGCTAATGAACATCTAACTGCAGAATGGAGATCGAGTAGACCGAACACCATTTCTCTCTCCTCTCTACAGACGATTTCAGGCAGGGGAAAAAAATTCCTAAGAGCTTCACCGCTCGGATCTTTTAGATCCGAGCGGTACCACTATTAATCCTCAAATATTAGCTTGATTTTCTTTGTCTAGAGAAGAAATCCGAAGAAAAAAATATCAACTCAATCTCCACAATCAAACCCTAAAACAACCGCCATGGATTTAGCGTACCTCATCGGCTAAATCCTCGATTTATCGGCCCGTCGATTTCATTTGGATTGGTTGCTTGTCTGCTGGTGTGATAACCCCTTCATTCCTGAGGATTCTATGCTATCATAGCTTGTGTTTGCTTGATGGGAGTTGTTTTTCAATCGAGGTATTATAGGCTTTGATCTTCATCAATTAATTATCCAATTTGTTGATGGTGGGTTTTAGCTTAGGGTTAAAATCATAAAATTGTACAACTGACATGACATCACTATGACCATTTATTGAATTAATCAGCATGCCTACGTAAGAATTACCATGATACCTTTTTTTTTCACGTGTCATGTTCCACGGCAGAACCCTTAACATGACCGACATCATCTATGCCAAACCCTAATTCTCATGCTACAGCGCCAAGGCATGCCAACCATGCTAGTCGCACCACTGTGCCAATGCCAAACCATGCCAGCCACATCTCCGCGCCAAGGCATGCCAACCATGCCAGCCGCACCATTGTACCAATGGCAAACCAGGCCAACCACATCTCCGCGCCAAGGCATGCCAACCATGCCAGCCGCACCACTGTGCCAATGGCAAACCATACCAGCCATGTCTACCGCGCCAAGGCATGACAACCATGCTAGCCATACCATGCGCCAATGGCATGCCCAACCCTTGGACCCACCATGCCAAGACAACTGCACCTTGCCTTGGCCCCAACCATGCTATCCGCACCATGCAATAATGGCACGCCAAACCCTTTGCCCCACCATGCCAAGCCAACCGCACATTGCCTTAGCCCCACCATGCAAAGCCGTCCGTGCCAAACCCTTGGCCCCACTATACCAAGACCATCCGCGCCATTTTTTCCCCCGGCCCAACCATGCCGTCCTTCCCTATTTTGGCTACCAAAACGAAGGCGTGCGACGATCAACGACCACCCTTCCATCCTAGATGCAAATCCTTGCCGTCCAAGGTCGCCAAACAACGCATGGTAACCTTTGGCCCAAAACCCTAGTTTTGGCCACGCCAACCGCACCTTGCCTTGGCCCCACCATTCCAAGCCGTCCGTGCCAAACCCTTGGCCCCACTATGCAAAGACCATCTGCGCCATTTTTTTCCTTGGCCCCACCATGTCGGCCTTCCCTATTGCGGCTACCAAAACGAAGGCGTGCGACGATCAATGGCCACCCTTTCATCCTAGATGCAAATCCTAGCCGTCCAAGGTCGCAAAACAACGCATGGTAACCTTTGGCCCAAAACCCTAGTTTTGGCCACGCCAAACCGCGCCAAGGCATGCCATGCCACACGTGCCAATGGCATGCCAACCACCTTGCCGCGCCATACCATGCCGACATTCCCTATGCGGCTACCAAAACGAAGGCGTGCGACAATCAACGTCCACCCTTCCATCCTAAATGCAAATCCTAGCCGTCCAAGGTCGCCAAACAACACATGGTAACCTTTGGCCCAAAACCCTAGTTTTGGCCACGCCAAACCGCGCCAAGGCATGCCATACCACGTGTGCCAATGGCATACCAACCACCTTGCTGTGTCACGCCACACCGACCTTCCCTATGTGGCTACCAAAACGAAGGCCTGCAACAATCAACGACCACTTTTTCATCTAAGGTGCAGATCTTAGCCGTCCAAGGTTACCACTAACGCATGGCAACCTTTGGCTCTAGTTTGATCACGCCTAAACAAAGCCAAAACCCTAACTTTTGGTCGCGCCTAAACCAGGCCATAGTAAAGCCATATTGATCATGCTTTCATGCCACGGCTACCAAACGAAGGTTGCAATAATCAACGACTACCTTTCCTCTTAAGATGCAAAATCTCGACCGTCGAGGATCACCACCGAGCCGGCAAGTATCCCAAGCTCAGCTTGCCGGGACAACAACAACGTGATACACATTTTCCACGAAAAACTCGAGACATCAACGCATGTCACAAGGCGGGGATGCTAATTGGGTATTGGTTTGGCGGTTTACAAGCGTGCGGCGTACACTACGCCCGTTATAAGAAAGTGTCATAAGGATGAGGCGGTTAGTAAATACAGGAGTAATGGTGAAACATTTTTTTTATGGAACATCAATTCAGGTGTTACCGGTTACCACCTCCTCCCACTTACTCACACGTTTTCTATTTCTTAATGAGACCAGAGTACGTTTCACTTCGACTTGTATAAATAGGCATTACCTATTTCCACCGAACGACAGGTTCAGGTCAGGGAGCATACAACACTCAGAAAATATTTGCTAGCTCTCCATCGGTTAGCTTCCTACTTTATGATACAAGTCGTAAAACAACTAATCTTCTAGAATCAACTAGTCTGGTCTCAACACTTTCTTCGCTTCCCTCCCCAAAACCAACCCTTCTCCTTCGCTTTGTGACCAAAGCAAGTCTGGAACGACCATTTCTTGGTTTAGGCCAGATTTGTACAGATTGATATCTTGAATCTAAAGTAGTCCCTTGCATTACATTGTTTAGGGTTTAATTTCGTTTCTCACCCACACACCCGAAATTACAAAATCAGCAGAAACCGTTTTCACCCTCAAACAATTGGCGACCACAGTGGAGGTCAATCTCTCGGTCCCAATATCAATTTCAGAATACGTTTCTCTAACTCAGGAGGATGGTCGGTTTTAGGGCTGAATCCGTGTCGTCAAGTTTCACTCAGGCGAACGACAATGTTTCCTTCCCCAACGCAACGCCCAACAACGCAATCGACGAAGGAATTCCAAGACTAACTGACTTGGTGCGGATTCAGGAGATCCACACCAAGAACATGGGTCTGATGAAAGATGCGATTAACGTCATATTGGCCTTCCTCATCAACTTAACAACAGAGTTGAACGGTTCACTTGCCCCGGAAACTCCAGGACTGGGAACTAACATCCCAAACGATCACTCCCAAGTCAACAGCTTCACTACTATTCGAAACCAAGAAGCCGAGGAAGCGGCCTCACCGGTGGAAAATTTATGTGAACTCTTACATCTTTCAAAAGATCAATGGATGGAGACGTTCTCGCCATCAATCGAATAGCATTAAGCAAGTCCTTGACTCCTTCACGCTTGGAAACATCAAGAACGCCAGAGATGTCCATCAAAAATATCACGTTTACCGACGACGACATGATGGCAGAGGAAGGCCATAATCGGGCCCTACACGTCACGACCCGTATCAAGGACGTGAAATTCAAAAGGGCTCTCATCGAAACGGGAGCATCCTCCAACGTTGTTACCCTCAGGACGCTCAGAACGGCCAGGGTACGGCCGAACGAAGTCATGCGACAAGTCCATTACAATGACTGATTTCGAAGGCAACCAAACGAGCACGTATGGGTACGTGAACCTCGAATCTATCGTAGGACCCGTCCGGTCAAAAGTAAGGTTCGAGGTAATCGAAAAGGAGCTTGATTACCACATGATACTGGGAAGACCATGGCTCCACGACAAAAAAATCATCCCTTCGACATATCACCAGTGCTTGAAAACCATGTTGAACGGAGAAGTCATTCACATCGCTGCATCATTATCTCCCTATGTGCCGATATGTGGCATGGAGATTTTTGAGCCAAGAAAGGACCCGCAGGCCACAACCAACAAGACTCACCACTCTCCACTACCAAAGTGGACGTCCATTGAAGAAAATGGTGGTCTTGCACGGCTTCGTGGGAAAACCCGGTCTCACATCACCCCTTCGAAAGAGAGACACACCAGCCTATACCCGCCGAACCGGGTTCGGCTTACACTCATACTAAGCGAGTACCGGCTTTTATTTGGGTCATGATGAAAAAGGGAAAACTGTATATCGGCGCCGTTGTTAGAAATTAAGGGGGAGACTACCACACAGTCTCTCCGCCCAATGGAACGCTAACGTAGTAACGAGCCACAGGAGGAAGTACCTGATGCACCACGACAGCTACAAGACGGACCAACTCTACCATGGACGAACTTGAGGTTGTTAATGTCGGGAGTGAAGAATCTCCGCAACCCATCTAGATAAGATCGACTCTGTGTGTAGACGAACGTGTAAAGCTGGTAGACCTCCTCAAGGAATATCAAGACGTATTCGCATGGACATACGAGGAAATGCCCGCTTGGACGAAAGGCTGGTCACTCATCATTTACACGTAATACCCAGATCCAAACCAGTCAAGCAAACCCGAGAAAATTCCGCACGATTTAGAAGAACAAATTAAGGTAGAGATTCAAAAGCTACTAGCTACGGTTTCATCAAACCGATTCACCACCCTACTTGGTTGGCCAACGTTGTTCCGGTAAAAAAGAAGAATGGCCAGATCAGGTGCTGTGTCGATTTTAGAGATTTGAACAAATGTTGCCCTAAAGATGACTTTCCGCTCCCCAACATTGACATGCTAGTAGACGCCACCAGTGGACATGGTATGTTCTCTTTCATGGATGGATACAGCGGCTACAACCAAATAAAGATGTACGAACACGACAAAAGTAAGACGGCTTTTCGAACTCTTGGAAACTTTTACTACACTGTGATGCCCTTTGGTTTGAAAAACGCTGACGCCACATACAACGCGCCATGACCACTATTTTCACGATATGATGCACAAGTAAGTCGAAGATTATGTAGATGGCATAGTGGTCAAGTCAAAAACTCGGGCAGCCCATACAGGAATTCTACGGCAGGTGTTCGAAAGATGTCGCGAGTACAAACTGAAGATGAATCCATTGAAGTGTGCTTTTGGTGTCTCTTCGGGCAAGTTCCTAGGTTTCCAGGTGACTGCCGAGGGAATTAAAGTTGACCTAGTCAAAACACAAGCCATCCTCACGATGCCACCACCGCGAACCGTGAAAGAACTCCAGAGTTTCATGGGTAAAATAAACTACATTCGCCGCTTCATACCAGGATTGGATCAACTTGTTGCTTCGTTGACCCCCTTACTGAAGAAAGGAGCAAGCTTTGTCCTGACCACATTACAACAGGAAGCTTTCCGGAAAATTCAGCAAACATTATTATCTTCCCACCGTCATGAAGTCACCCATACAAGGAACACCACTACACATCTACACCGCTTTTAGCGACACTGCTGTCGGAGCTCTCCTCGTCCAAGAAGATGACGAAGGGATTCAACATCCCATATACTACTTCAGTCGAACATTAAGAGATCCCGAACTCAGATATCTCAAAGCAGAAAAGGAATGCTTAGCTTTGATACACTCCAAACAGAAATTCAGGCATTGCCTACTATCCAATAAAGTGGTGGTGATATCTAAGTCCGATCCGGTGAAGTTCCTCATCTCAAAATCGGTCCTGATAGGAAGACCAGCCAAATGGCTCCTACAAATGTCAGAGTTCGACATAACATGCGCTTCCCCAAAAGTCATCAAAGGGCAAGCAGTTGCGGATTTACTGGCGGCGTTTCCGGGAGAGAATACCATGGCACTACACGAGGACCTCCCTGGAGACTTTCCGGAAATCTCTTTCATCCAAGAAGAAACATGGCTACTATTCTTCGACGGCTCCGCTACTCCTAACAACTAGATCGGAGGAGCAGGTGTGATTCTAGTATCCCCATCTGGTGAAGTATTCTCGCACTCCTTCAAGCTAGACTTTCCCTGCACCAACAATTCAGCAGAATATGAAGCCTTTCTCATCTAACTGTCCTTGGCTAAACGAACTGGAGCCACGCGTCTGGAAATAAGAGGGGACTCTAAATTACTTGTCAACCAGGTGAACGGAGTATACACACTGAAAGAAGTAACCTTGGCCCCATACAGAGACGACGCACAAAAACTTCTAAACTACTTCGCCGACGCGACCATAACACATATTCGGCGCAGCGAAAACCAACACGCTAATTGCCTAGCCACGCTAGCATCAAAACTTCAATTTGAAGCACAACAACAACTCAACCACGTCCATGATGAGATCTTGTCAAGATGTCTTGGAGAGGGGCAAACATTAATGGTAACACTCTATCGCTGTTTGCAACGCCTTGGCTACTACTCGCCGAAATGGAGGCTCAATCTCGGTTACCATTTCAAAGAACCTTTTCCAACTGTCAAGCGTCGCCACATCAATTAGAAGTTTTCAATATTGGTCACGCCGGGGACTGGCAGGAGCCATACATCAGTTACCTTCGCGACGGCATACTCCCCACCAATAAGAAGGATGCAACCAAGATAAAACAAAGGTCCGAGAGATTCGTATTCCATGAAAGAATCTTATATCGTAAAAGCTTTGGAGGAAGCTTGCTACGATATTTGAACGAAGGTAAATCCCAATCATACTGAAAGAGATGCACGAAGGAGAACATCAAGGAAGACGGAAATTATTTCTTCAGATACACGAGAAATACTACTGTCCAACCATGGAGGATGATGCAGCTGTTTTCGTCCAGAGGTGCAAAAAATGTCAAATTCACTAAACCTTATCCATGTACCGTCGACTCCCCGCATTCAATAAGCAACAGTGGGCCCTTTCACACTGGGACTCGATATCATTGGAAAGATTAATCCGCCGTCCTCAAAGCATCACGAGTACATAATAATACGAAAAAGACTAAAACCAAATATTTCACCACAATCGCAATCGCATTCATTAAGGAGTATATTATCGTGGCGCCGATTTGGTGTGCCTAAACATATCATCACCGACACTCCTTTTGCAAACAAGCAAGTACGGGAGTTACTCGAAGAATACAAAATTAAGCAAGTCTTCTCCACCGTGTACTACCCCCAAGGGAAACATACAGTCGAAAGCACCAACAAAACTCGATCCGAATCCTCGCTTGGACAAAGGCATGATAATCCTCGGACATGGCATGAGCAATTGCCAATGGCATTCTGGGCATACCAGACATCACCAATAAGTTCCACCGGGGCCTATCCCTACTCCCTTGTTTACCGCGCAGACGCTATCCTCCTAGCGGAAGTTAAAATCCCGTCGGCTAGGATTGCCGAAGCAAGCGGAGTTCGATGGAATGAAGTCAAGCATTGAGCGCGTAGTTGCACTGACACGTAGATTTTAGAAGATCCAAGGCAGAAGAAAACGCACAAGCATACAGAAATAGGGTTTCCAGAGCATATAACAAAACCGTGAAGTCTCGGGTTTTTCAAGTGGGAGATTTGGTACTGAAGACTTCCAAACACATTCAGCAAGACGCGTCCGCACCAAAATTCTCCGCAAAGTGGGAAGGGCCTTACATAGTCACAAAAGGTACAACATTGGGTACTACAAGGTCATTAAAGAAGATGGAGGAAAACTAGAAGCAGTCATCAACGGAAAATGGCTTAAGACATACTACGCCTGACCACCGCCTCGCGCCCCGCCGTATCACAAACACGGATAGCAAGGCATCTTTCCACTTTTCTTCCACACCTTAAATATCAAGTCTCTTTTCCTTTGTTTGATTGAAGTAAATCAATAAAATTCTCTTATTCTTTCAAAAAACAAAAAACACAAAAAAAGAGAGAGAGAGCAAAAACATGCTTAAAACCCAGAAAGAAACCAAACATCTCACAACCACATAACTCAGAAAAGCCAATCCAACAGATTGTAATCCCTCGAAAGCATCATCTTTAACAGGCTTTGATACCTATCAGTCATACTCTTCAAGTTCCGGATTGACTCTTCCACCTTCTGTGACTCCATGGCCAGAGCTTTCTCCTCTTCCAGAATAGCTTTCATAGCAGGGACCACGCCAGCAAGAATAACGGCTCTGTCGACTTTCACAATATCAAGACGATGTCCCAACCAACTAACGTTGAACTTCAGAGATTCACAGGTAGACACCATATTCTCCCACTTTTGAATAGTTGATTCCGCGACAACACGGATAGACATACTCTCCATTTCGACGACCATCGGCAAGAGACAATTCACTATGGAAAATAAAGCGGACGAACAATATTGCACCACGCTCCTGGTGGCGATGTGGCAAATATATCCTCCATATCTTTGTGTAAAGAGTCACGAATTCTTTCCGTACCAGAAACCCACCGACGTTTCGGTAGTTAGAAGAAAGACACCTCATGCGGGTTCCTGAACGAAAACCCGCATTGGGATACTCATGACAAGAAATTCCTAAGTCTGCGTTCTCCAGATATGCGGCGGTTGGTGGGGGCTTGAAGGAAAAGGGGTAACCAAATCATCTTCATCAATGATGGTAACGCACGCTCCGATAGGATATCTCTACACAGAAGAAAACTTTTGTCATTTATCGGCAAACAATGAAACACCCGTTGATCAATAAAAACATACCGGTATAATCTTCTTGACTCGAATAACCCGGATAGGGGAATTGTTGCAAGAGTCAGGCCTCACGCGTTTGACTGGAGAATCTAACGGCTCGAGGATGATTCACTTCGATCGACATGATGAAGAGAGTGGACTCAACAAGAGGAGATCTTTGTTGTAAACCGGGAAGACGATGCAACTTCACCGGCGTAAATACTGTGGAAACCCTAAAGGAAGAAAGAGAAACACAAACTGAATAAGCGGAACATGATTGCATCACGACCGGAAATCGCCTCAAACGAAACCCCTCAAAAAAAAAAAACCTAATGAAAGCCAAACGAGACAGAGGGCGTGATACTTTGACATTTGAATGAGGAAAGGACTTCCTATTTGAGTCGAGTAAGGAAAAGAGGCAATCGGGCCCGCAAAGACAAATCCCCACCATGACAAGCCGTCCGCGCCATGACTTGCCGCGCCAACACCAACAACTCGCTAAGCCAGCGTCATGATGTTCCCTAACCCAGCCAAGATGATGCTTAGCCAGACTAAGCCGACGATCTTCATCCCACCAGTTCACGGTCTACACCACAAATAGAATCTATGTAAGGCCGCCAAACACGGGGATCATGCACTCTCCTTCCCTCTCGAAAAAGGTTAGTCGGACCTTCCTGACCATCTTTTCATGACTTGTCATTTCGATTTTTGTCCTTGCCCGTCACCATCTTACGCTTACCTCGCAACAATGCTCTTGTTCCGAGCTAAAGCAGGGGACTTAATGTTGTTGGTGGGTTTTAGCTTAGGGTTAAAATCGTAAAATTGTACAACTGACATGACGTCACTATGACCATTTATTGAATCGATCAGCATGCCTACATAAGAATTACCAGGGTACCTTTTTTTTTCACGTGTCATGTTCCACGGCAGTAACCCTTAAAATGACCGACATCATCTATGCCAAACCCTAATTCTCATGCTACCGCGCCAAGGCATGCCAACCATGCCAGCCGCACCACTGTGCCAATGGCAAACCATGCCAGCCACATCTCCACGCCAAGGCATGCCAACCATGCCAGCAGCACCACTGTGCCAATGGCAAACCATGCCAACCATGCTAGCCACACCATGCGCCAATGACATGCCAAACCCTTGGCCCCAACATGCCAAGCCAACCGCACCTTTCCTTGGCCCCAACCATGCTAGCCGCACCATGCGCCAATGGCATGCCAAACCTGACCGCGGTCGTAAGCGTCAAAAATAAATTACACTTTCTTACTACTCAAAATATAAATATAGCAAGGGCAAGAAAGGATCGATCCCACGAGAGGTCTAGGTTGTCAATATGTTATGGTTTCCTATATAAAACACCGAGGATTTTCAGATTTTTATAAACGGAAATAAATAAAAACAAATAAAGTACGCAAATCAAGGATGTGAAAATATTGGATAAAGGTTTCATCTTCAATTGTAAACAAGTTTATGAATATATGAATAGAATTCGCATTTAATCTCGCTATCATCAAAAGCCATAGAATACCTTATTGCAAGAATACTCCGTAAATTTCTTAAGTCATCAACACACACATTAGGGTCATGTATGTGAATTCTACCCAAAGAATAACCTAACGCCTTGCGCTAATCAAGTTCAATTCCTAGGAGCATTAAGTTTTAAATAGGCTAATCAATGCAATTGTAATACATTGCGCAAACAATTCGAACAAAGGTCAATTTCTACATATGACTACAAGGATGTATCACTACAACCTAGAATCATATCATGCTACTCAGTATTCAAGGTTATCGTCGATGAGAACCCTAAAATAGCTATAGATATGGATGTGAGTTCAATCAATTCTAGACTCGACTAAACAAACATTCAATCATATTGCAATCCATCAATCATGCAATTATTATAACCCGTAGAAAGTGAACGATAATATTGAGAGAAAACTAATTCATAAAAATCATAACTTGGTTGCAAAATCCAACTACATCTTCAACCAATAATAAAAACTTAGTTACTTGTGTTTTTGGAAATCATCATAGAAAGCAAAGAAGAAAACTATCATGTGAAACCCTAGACAAAAGTAGAGGTCTCCCTAATGGAGATATCTCTAGGTTTAGAGAAAAAGTTCTATTTATATGCTTCTCCCAAAAGGATACCCAAAAGTAGGTCAAGTCTTCTCCAAACCCGTCTCAAATTAGTCCACCAAGCCCATGTGTGAAAATAAGTCTCTGGAATTTTTGGGTCCAAAACCGGTCGCCGGATTGCTGACGTCATCGCCGAATCCGGTCGTCGGCGTTAAATCCGGTCACCGGAAAATATCTCCGGGCACCTGAACCATCGGAAACTATCACCAAGTAATTCTGCACTTCCAGTAGCTCCACTTTGCTTCTCTCGCAGTCCGCACATTCACAAAAACCATTTTAGCCAATTCCCATTTCTTGCGAAAACGCGCCTAAAAGCGTGACTCGTAGCACATATGTCCGGCCATCGACTCTTGCATCCGACTCGTACCCCCTTCACGATTCACTGAATTATTGCGATCGACACTTTAACCTCTGAAATCCGGCTACCGGAACTATGCTTACCGTTGCGCCATTTTCACCCGTTTTCGCACTATTTATGCGCTTCAAAATCCATTCCCCGCTTGGAATTCCCCGTGTTAAGCCTTCAAGATCCTCTATTTCAGCCGCAACCTCATAAGCCCACTCCAGCTCATGTGCACACCCCGTAATTCAAGCTCCATTTGCTCTCCTAGCCACGCCTCAGGCCACAAATGGGTTTGAGCTCCACCATTGCCTCGCACCATCCGGGCTCTCACTCTAGCCGCTTCCACCAACACCATCTGGTATTGCAGCCACCAGCTCCACCTGCACATCTATCTGAACCTTCAGCTCCATCTGCCAGCTCTGCCAGTGCAAGTCAATCCCTGGTCATTGCGGCAACATCGACAACCATCTCCTTGTACCGCGCAATCTGTCAAGCCATTGCCGTAGCCTTCCTTTTCACTGTGGTCACCCGTAATACCACCAACAAACCAACATCCCCAGTAAATTAAGCTCCAACACAGTCCCCCGTAGCCAACCAACTCCTCCACCGCATCAAACTAAAATCCCACCAAGCTCATTGCAGCTAACACAACAACGCCCAGATGCATCTCATTCTCGCGGCTCATGTGAAATGGGGCTCACTTGTCCCGCTTCCTTGCATTGCAACATCACTATCCATATTGCTCCCCCCGCTCGCAAACTCGTGCCCGGTGCTTCTTTGTAACTCACTCGCAATGCCACCATCAAACCGCTCACCGCAACACTTCGCCTAGCCTTCACCGCAGACCGCCACTCACCGCGAAACCACCAAAACAGCCAACAAAGATTTCGCTTGCGCGTAACCACGCTAACTCTCGCCATATCATTCATGCCACCGTATTTCAGTTGCGCGTAACCCTTGTACCAGCCTTAAATGTAACAAAGAACCATCCTAATTCAGCCATCTTTCATCACTAGCAAATTTCGCATACAACCATCACAACCATCATTGGCAGATCACCGACTTCTCCTTGAACTCGCCTCATTCCCATTGCTTCGCAATTGCACAACTGCAACACCATCATTACAAAGAAGAGAAGACCAAAGATGCTGCGTTCTATGCACTTGCATAACTAAAAGCGCTTAATCCCCCTTGAACCATTCTCGTGCCAACACCCCCGCAACCTCGCTTTTCACCGCACGTAACCAATACCCAAAAGCGCGCAAAGACAGCTTCAATCTCGGTTCACTACCATGTCCATTCATTCCATTGCAGACAAACAATGCCGCCACTTTTGAGCTCAAGAGAAACACGAACTACAATTCAAGACCGAGTACCAAGACTTCCATTAATGGCAGCAGAGCCCTCGTACACAATCGATCGTGCCATTTTACAATCACTTCTCGTGCGGCCGGTGATTCAAGCTTCGATGACTTCTCAAAGCTATACAAAGATCAATAAGTCTCGGATTCACTAATTCACCACCATAAGCATCTTCATAGCCCCGATTTCAAACCCTAACTTCCCGTTAATCGATCCACCTTGAATCCAACACAAACCCATTTCATTCTTTGTTCTAATTCTTCATCTGTTGCAACTCAATCACCAGATCTTGTCTTTGCCCAAACTAACACAGTTGCACCTGCCGTTCCTGAAATTCCTTGACTGTTCTGAACCCTTGCTCGATTCATTTCGGATTCAATCAGCCTCTTGATTCCATTATTACAAAGACCTATTCTTCCTCTCTCAAATTCTCAACCTCTCGAGGCAACAAGTAAGAATTTCTTTGTTTAATTTCTTTTTTCGCTTCGAATTAGCAACACCCAACTCGATCCATACGCCTCCATTTCCTCATACTGATGTCGCACACACACCAACAAGAGAAAGAGAGATGAATGATAAAAGAATGATTTTCTCTGAATTTGGATTGTAATAATAGGATTCAGCCAACCCTTAGTCCATGATAAGGTCCATCCTTGTTAGCAGCCCCTTAACAGAATGACTACCCCTTAACGTACAAATGGGGGTGACAATAGCACTTCTCTATGAAATAAACATTTAGCCTTTAGTCTTCCAAGTTCTTGTTTTGCTCATAACTTCTTCATACGAACTCCGAATGACTCCGTTCTTTCGCCATTGTCTTCATCTTCTCGTCCTCTACACAATGAAAAGTAGAAATCTTGCATTTGAACGAGTTCCAATTGGACTTTGGCCTTTCTCCACTTGTGACTTCACTTTTGTAGCTATTTCCACTTCTTTTTGCTCCAAATGACTCCAAAGCACCTAATAACTCAAATTCACACATAAGATACATAATTCACACGAAAATAGCAAAGAAAGCATAAATACTAGATAATAAATACGGTGTATTCTACACCTATCAAAACCCTTGGCCCCACCATTCCGAGCCAACCGCACCTTGCCTTGGCCCCACCATGCCAAGCCGTCCGTGCCAAACCCTTGGCCCCACTATGCCAAGACCATCCACGCCATTTTTGCCTTCGCCCCACCATGGCGGCCTTCCCTATTGCGGCTACCAAAACGAAGACGTGCGTCGATCAACGACCACCGTTCCATCTTAGATGCAAATCCTAGCCGTCCAAGGTTGCCAAACAACGCATGGTAACCTTTTGGCCCAAAACCCTAGTTTTGGCCACGCCAACCGCACCTTGCCTTGGCCCCACCATGCCAAGACCATCCGCGTTATTTTTTGCCTTGGCCCCACCATGCCAGCCTTCCCTATTGCGGCTACCAAAACGAAGGCGTGCGACGATCAACGACCACCCTTCCATCATATATGCAAATCCTAGCCGTCCAAGGTCGCCAAACAACGCATGGTAACCTTTGCCCAAAACCCTAGTTTTGGCCACGCCAAACCGAGCCAAGGCATGCCATGCCATACATTCCAATGGCATGTCAACCACTTTGCCGCGCCATACCATGCCGGCCTTCCCTATGCGGCTACCAAAACGAAGGCGTGCGACGATTAACGGCCACCCTTCCATCCTAAATGCAAATCCTAGCCGTCCAAGGTCGCATGACAACCACTTTGCCGCACCATACCATGCCGGCCTTCCCTATGCGGCTACCAAAACGAAGGCGTGCGACGATTAACGGCCACCCTTCCATCCTAAATGCAAATCCTAGCCGTCCAAGGTCGCCAAACAACGCATGGTAACCTTTGGCCCCAAACCCTAGTTTTGTCCACGCCAAACCGCGCCAAGGCATACTATACAACGTGTTCCAATAGCATACCAACCACATTGCCGCGTCACGCCACATCGGCCTTCCCTATGCGGCTACAAAAACGAAGTCCTGCAACAATCAACGACCACTTTTTCATCTAAGGTGCAGATCTTAGCCATCCAAGGTTACCAGCTAACGCATGGCAACCTTTGGCCCTAGTTAGATCACGCCTAAACAAAGCCAAACCCTAACTTTTGGCCGCGCCTAAACCAGGCCATAGTAAAGCCATATTGATCATGCTTTCATGCCACTAGCTACCAAACGAAGGGTTGCAATAATCAACGGCTACCTTTCCTCTTAAGATGCAAAATCTCGACTGTCGAGGGTCACCACCGAGCCGGAAAGTCTCCCAAGCTCAATTTGCCAGATAACAACAACGTGCTACACGTTTTCCACGAAAACACTCGAGACATCAACGCATGTCACAAACCGGGGGATGCTCATTGGGTATTGGTTTGGCGGTTTACAACGTGCGGCTTACACTACGCCCGTTATAAGAAAGTGTCATAAGGATGAGGCGGTTTTTAAATACATGGAGTAATGGTGAAACGCCTTCTTTTATGGAACATCAATTCCAGGCGTTACCGATTGCCACCTCCTCCCATTTACTCACCCATTTTCCATTTCTTAATGAGACCAGAGTACGTTTCACTTCGACTTGTATAAATAGGCATTACCTATTTCCACCGAACGACAGGTTCAGGTCAGGGAGCATACAACACTCAGAAAACATTTTCTAGCTCTCCATCGGTTAGCTTCCCACTTTCTGATACAAGTCGTAAAACAACTACTCTTCCGTAATCAACTAGCCCGGGTCTCAACACTTTCTTCGCTTCCCTCTCCAAAACCAACCCTTCTCCTTCGCTTTGTGACCGAAGCAAGTCTGGAAAGACCATTTCTTGGTTTAGGCCGGATTTTTACAGATTGATTTCTCGAATCTAAAGTACTCCCTTGCAGTACATTGTTTAGGGTTTAAATTCGTTTCTCACCCACACACCCGAAATTACCAAAATCGGCAGAAACCGTTTTCACCCTCAAACACCATCCTTGCTACCATCTGCGACAACTCTTCATCTCTACAGTATGAGCAGTGTAGTCAAAATCGCTCTCCAAGGCCGATTACTCGCCGAGTAGTCGCTACAGGCTATATGAACGAGGCGATTTCCGATTCCAAGCCACTTCCTATTTTAGCGATTAAGGCGGACGATATTTTTGATTTGGACATATTTTGAGCAAAACGAGTTAACGATTTTTTCTAGTTGCCTTGCATGCACAAACAAAATTTTATAAACCCCTCAGATTCGAGTTGTCAAATATAAAAAACTCTAAATTCATGATAAATACGTTCAATATAACAATATTACATAGTTAATTACATGATACTGTTAAATTTTAATTTTAATTAGGTACAAATGATGACGTATGAGCAGCAATATGTAAGTCTCTAATAAATAGATTCTGAGTATTAGACCTAGTTTTGGAGATTTCCAAGTCTGAACTTATTGCTCCTCGCTCCAAGATCCCCAACCGAGTAGAACCGAAGAACGATTTCAACTACTTTGAGTATGAGGTATCTATTCAGTTTGGTACCCCCTCAATATCCTAATCGGAGATCTAGAAAAATCAGTGTTTGGCTTCCATCTAATTACCTATTATCTCATATCTCGACGTTAGATCTATTCATTAAGCTTCAAATTACCTGTTTTTCCAGAGACTTTTGTTTTAAATTTCTAATTTCTTTAAACCTTGTGAACCCATTTGTTTACCTTTCCTATCTATCAGAACAAACCAAAAAGTATTCTAATTATTTCATTAAACCTTGTTTATCAATGCCCTGTTTGCCACTTGTGAGTAGGTGGTAACTGATTTTAGTTTTTTACGTTTGATTCTTATCGGACTTAGATTTCTTGGGCCAGTAAAGACCCCTGTTTGTTTGTTTGTTTGTTTGTTTGTTTCCCAATTGTTTTCCATTTGATCTTGTTTGAATGTTGAAAGGCATGTAGTTCTGTCCACCAGATTAGTATTCTGTTTGTTTATTGTTTTAGTTGTGTTGGTGGTGCCCTATCCTATAGTTTTATTCTCACTGCCTTGTTGTTTTTTGCTTGATGATGTTTAGTTCTTGGTGTTTTGAAAGTATGATTTGTTTTCTAAGGTTTAATTGATCCCATGTCTGGTAGTTTTCTGTCAAAAACTGTAGCTTTCCTTGCAATTTTTCTGATCTGGATTAGGTCCATTTGGAGGTTAATTTTGAACTGATTTTTTTTTCTTTTTAGTCTCTGGAATAACATTGTTGAGCTTAACCTAGGAAACCAAAGAAAACAACATCACTGAATTATCCTTAGCAAGCCAAGCTTAGTGACCCCTTCACCTTGGTCCAGACTATTAACTTTTGTGTGAATTTTACCAATGTGACTTTATTGTCACTATATGAAGCATATGTTGCATCTCCTCCTGTTAGAACTTTGTTTTTCGGAAATCCAGGAATGTGTCGCAGCTTCATTGTTACTTTGTATCACAACAGCAAGCACAATTCCAATTTGACATGCGATTCGGCCGATGGATCCATAACCTCTACTTATATTTTCTGTCAGTTTCTTTTTACTTTTCCTTTCAGCAAGGTTTTAGTGTTAATAGAGTCTGTAATTGTTTTTTTGTCGGTTTTTCAGTTTAGTAACCTTTTGTAACTCTTTAGCAGTAGTAGCGTCTTAGTTGTACTTATGTTTGTATCTTGGGTATAATTTGGTGACTTTGTAATAGTTCTATTAGTTTTAGAACTAAATCCTCAAGAGCAGAAGATTGGATACTACTTCAAATCACATTCAACGCTAAATCTCGGATCAAGATATGGATAACCTTTGGAGAACAAGGAGGTAGACAGACTATCATCTCGGATCATTTGCATCGAAACCTAACATTCAAGTTCCTATGGACTCTTACATGTCCATCAAAAATACAACTTTTCTTGTGGAAAGCATTCGTCGAAGGCTTACGAACCATCGACAACCTCATTCATCCCCGATGCTACTCTAATCTAGAGATTGATTCTCACTTCTTGCTACTCTATCATGTTACTATAATTTCTGTTTTTGAATCTTCGGGTACTGAAAACCCTCTTGTAATGCACTATTAGTAGATTAATAAATATATAGCTTCAAAAAAAAAAAAACTGAAAATGGAGGATCATAGGAGAATTTGTCCGTTATGCAAAGCCCGGCTAGTTTCGTGCGAATATCAAAAGTTTCCGGGGTGGGGTGAGGGGCGAAAAAAGCGTATCTTGAAAACTCCGCCGGCACGATTTTTCTCACATAAATTTATTCTTGCCAATTCATTATCATCTCAAATCTCTCAGTCTAAAAACTTGTAATTTTAGGTTTATCTTCTCCTAAATAGAAGATGAAGAAGAGAGTGACGAAAAAACGCAAGCAAAAGTTAATTGATGATCCTTCTCCATTTTCTGATTCTTCTCCATATATTCCTGACGAATTAGTACTTCAGAGCATTGTGACCCGATTACCGACTCGAAAGATATTTCAATTCAAATCTGTAAGCAAGTTATGGTGCAATTCAATTTCTAATGATTCAGGATTTGCATTGTCTCACTTCGCTCATCATCAAAATAAGACAATTTTGTCTTTTAATCTATTTAATGTGTTAAAAGAAAATGAAGAAAAATTGTTAAAGGAAGATGAGGATGAAGATTATGTGTTAGATGAAGATGAAGATGAAGATACTGAGTTAAATGAAGATGAGGATGAAGATAATGTGTTAGATGGAGGAGATGGTGATCTGGTAAGAAATTATTTTTTCAGATTACAAAAGAATCATAGTGATATTTATTCATATGATTTTAAGTTATTATCAAAATCAGATCCACCAGGCCACTCGATTGAACCGGTAGGTAATTGTAATGGTTTAGCATGTGTTAAACGTCTGAGTGCTTCAGCTGGTTTTGAAGAAATTTTTATTATCAATCGTGTTACAAGGGAAACCCTTAATCTCACCTGCTTAACTCCTGAGATTGGTGGAGGAGGAGGATCGTTAACATATTTGTGTCATGGTTTTGGATTTGATTCATTGTCAAAAGAGTACAAGGCTGTACTTATTTATACAACTTCAGCAATTGATGGTGTTCAGGGGTTTATCTGCATGGTTGTGACATTGGGAGGTAGTTCATGGAGGAAGATAGTTACTAGGACTTGTGATATCTCGCCACCACCAGGCCACTCTTCTTTTCCAAGTCAAATGGTGACAACAATGTGGAGAAATGATCATAGATACTCCACCCCTTGTGGAAATGATCTTTTATGGATGGTAACTAATACTGGCAGTGATGATAGTAATCAGATTCAGATGTTGCTCTCGTTTGACGTTCATAACGAGAAAATGCAGTTTATTCGACTCCCTCCTGAATACAATCCTCTGATCTCGACGTTCAAAAGGGATGGTTCTCTAGAAATTGCTTATCATCTTCTGGAGTTTAAAGGATATCCTTGTGTTGCACGGTCTGAAAGGGTAATGATATTAAGATCTAAAGAAGGAGCACAAGTTTTTGGTAATCCAGGCTCTAATTGTAATAGATTTTGGTCTTATGATATTGAGGTTAATTTGTATATATTGGAGGACAAGATCAAGCAAACATGGATAGAGGAGAAGACCTACGATGTTAGTTTGAAGGACGGCAGTGTATGTCCTGCAAGTCCATATCGCAATCCTTTCATGCGGTACTTCAGCTCTACCATTTCTAATAACCAAGTGTCTCCTCCTACACGTATGTTCAGTTTCTCTGATCGAGTGATACTGTATTGGTTTGATGGGGGGTGTCTTATATTCTACGATTTGGAAATGAAACATCATAACCTGGTACAAGGCATCGAGTCCAGCGATATGCGAACTGGTGATGTTTTTGAGGCTAAGATGGTAGAGATCAGGCCAGACCCTGATATTGGTGAGGATATTGATGATAGTGAATGTGATTGTCCCTGCATCGATTATCAGCTGCATGTGCAAGCGGAAAACATCATTTCGCTGAAAACCTTTATTCCTAAAGAAGGAGAAGTTGGTGAATTTGGTTGTTCTGTTACAAATAATTTCAACAATTTGTAATTGACACCTGTAGGATGGGTGGATATGGGTAAAGAGCATCAGCTAACTGGTATGCTTTAGTTTCCTTTAGGTAGTTTTCTCCTATTTAAGTTTTATCGCAGAATTATTTTTTGTTTCAGTAATGAATAAGAAGACAGACTTTCATAAAGCTAGATAACTATAGCAACTGACTCATGTACTCTTGATAATTTTAGAGACCTACAATTCCTGACTTGGATGTTTGTTGGGGTTCTTATGAAGTCTGTGTTGGATCTCAACATATCAGGCTTCAGCTGAAGTAACTGTATTCATCCATATAACTCGCTGTTGCATCTCTGAAATTCTGCCCATCTTCACGTTCATCTGAACTGCCACTACTGCTTACTTCTTCATTACATACTAGGTAGACATATGACCTAATTGTTTACTATCATTTCATTTTTGTTCCTTCGTACATTCGAATCCATGGCAAATATTAGAGATGATAAACTTAACATCTTTGAAATACTGTAACTTCACTCTCTGAATCGCTACTCAGGTGGTCAGGAATATCCTTCTTGTCATTTCTTAAGTTTGATAATGTGATATCCTCCCTTTATAATTTGAATAGATTGTATAAAATTTAGCAAAAGTTGAAGTAAATATCTTTACGTGGATGGGTAGCTGTAAATATCTTTACGTGGATGGGTAGCTGCCCATTTCAAGTTACATAATTAGGTTAGTACATAAATGGGTAACCCTAACAAGTTATTTTCTTTTGTACTGTATACTCGTGGACCTGGTGTAGGTCCGATTTTGTTACGCATTTCCTTGAGTAAAATGAGTTGGGATGTGTTTTAAAATGAGATTTTAATGAATTCTGACGACAGTTATAAACTTCAGTCGTAGTGAATCTGTTCCCAAGGTTTGCAGATACGTTGCGATGTTATGACTACTGGCAGGTGCGAGAGCTTTTAGAGATTTTGTTGTATTTGGATAGGTTCATGTATACCATTAAGGTTTCAAGTTTGGGTGTTTCTTTCTAATCTCTACGCCAGGATACTGCAGTGCAAGTTATATTGTGAAATTCCAATTCGTATCTTGTTTTATACTCAATGACGTATGTACACGCTAACCGTATTTCTTAGTCATGTAATTTTCTATGAACTATAGGTTTAATACTTATATCCTTCCTCGACTCAGCATCCCAGTGAACTTGGTTGGAGTTTAACTCCCGTTCAGGTGTTAGGAATTGGAAAGAGGATGTTTGCTTCTGCCATTCCAGCATATCGTTTATTTGATATCCTAAACATGTAATGAGGGAGTGGGGTGTATCTCACAATTGTTTTATGTAAAACGTAAGCCCAACCCAATCATGTTCCCTCAATTGATTTACAATTTCATTTCTTAGTTACAAAATTTCCACCAATAATTTTGTTTTACACCTTGTAAACGATTATGGGACTTTCTAGACTCGACATACGGAACGATGTTCACCGTCATTTTTCTTGAAGGAACAAAAACGTGGAATAATCTCAAGTCACACATACAGACATCCTGATTAGAAGCTTGACGCAACAGCAGACATGACAATAGTCATCACTCATCACATCAAAAATCAAACTAACCCAACACTATTTGGTTTCAAACTAAACTAAACTGGAATCACTCAATTTTCTTGGTCCATGGCATAGACAATCATAGCTAGGACAGGACCCATGGCTTTAATCATATTCTATACTTGGACTTTAATGGCACTGTTGCATGTACGTATAGTAGGGTTCACAAGTAAATGGACAAGTCAATTATATACATGAAAAAAGCACCGATTGAATTTATATGTAGTATCATTTCGGACCCCAATATCGGATTGATTTCTCTACCAGATGCTTCTCTTAGAATGATGATGAGAAACCCTACACACTCAAAACTGTATATAAATGGTCAGGCTTTTATGAATCTTGTCTAGTTCCTAACTAGCTTCTACATTTATGGTTCAACATGGCCTTAATACATATCATAATTGGCGGACAATTATTTTAGCAAGGTGGCCGATGTTTTCTTTAAATTTTGGCAATTTCTTGCCGATTTCGATTATTTTAGCAAGGTGGCCAAAATAATTATTTTTATGGGCAATTTCTTGCCGACTATTGCATTTTTGATATAGCTATCACAACCAGCTATCTTAGACTGCAAAATTTTTGCATTGTGAATGGGAATAAGAATATCTGATTTTACTCCCGAGTTACGTTGGCCATAATGGATGGATGAATTAATATCAGGGCTGCTGACATTATTGAACTTGGTCTTGAATTCTCGATGACAAGATAAGAATAATTTTGATAAGAGGCAAATTGTTTAGTTGCATTTATTGCATGATGTAACTTGTCTCATCTCTATACAGAGTCTGGTTGCCCGTAGGAATCATTGATGGACTTAATATCTTTGCAAAAACGAAAGGAAAAAGATAGATTATGAAAGTAAAAGTAGTATTAGGATGAAAATATTTAACATGCCTCGTCCTCAGCCTTATCCTCAGGGAAGGGGAGCGGGAGAGTTCTCTCGCAGGGAAATGTAATTAACTCGCCAAATTACTAACATGGATGCCGTTTTTGTTCCTCCTATGCATTCAAATGCATGGGATCACAGGATGCAACTTGGCCTAATAGTGGGCATTAAGTGCTGTTCGAATTCTTTTATATTCTTTCTCATAGATTCTCAATTCTAGCTAGACCGTGTGTTAGACTAGAATTGTTTGATGCTTCAAAATACATATATACCATTTGACCCTTTAAAGCCATGATTAGTCAATTATTAATTAAAAAATTAACATTAAACTGAAGTTCGAACTGGTTTACCAGCTAGCTCCCATAACATTGCAGAAAGTACTACTAGTTAATACTGAATCCCCAGAAAGTGATCGTGCACTAATACTGTATACAAACAGATAATTTTCAATATAGATATATAAATATTAATCAGAAAAATGTACTTTCTCTGTACAAAAATCAGACCCTAACCCTAAGAAACTGCAGCATTTTCTGTAATGCTGTTCACAGCTTCATTTATGTATCAAACCCTTTTAATTGTTTCCTAGTTATACTTTCTTTTTTTCTTTGGTTTACACATCCCACACCTCAAACAAACAAAAAAACAAAAAACACTCGTGCTTTAGTTATGAATTGGTGGTTTTCTCCTGGCTGTTGTGTAATCCATCCCAGCTATATCGATGATATCAGGGTAATGCGCCGCACCAACATCCTCCCCATGCTCGGCCGGAATATGCGATGCTTCGATAGAATCAACCTTCTCTTTGTTTTCATGCAGTTTTCCGCTCCTTTTTTTGCTTGGCTTGGAACCAACTTTAGTAGTCGAAGTAGGGGATGTTGTTGTTGTCTTTGTTAAGAGTTTTCTTGTTCTCATACCTGCAATAGTAATATTGAGTTTGATTAATTAACCGTTTAGATTATGGGTTTTGCATGAAACTTCAAATGAATTAGTGTTAATCAAGTACTAACAATATTTGAAGTTAATAAGACAAATAATAAAAAAAAAAAAAAAAAAAAAAAAGTCTTGGACTATAATAATAATGGAGACAATATGTCTCGTGTTATACATGGTCACCATGCACCGTACATTAGTGATTTTTCGTAAATGGTCTTGTTAATCTGTGACCCATTTCTCTTATTAATCAAAACTGTCCTAGCTAAATTATGAATGAGATTTTAATGGTGTTTAGGTATGTGATTTCTAGGTCCGTAATAATCTTCATGGATCATTGGTAGCCTGTGATGAATGATGATTGATCTCTTAGTGATCTTATTAGCTACTACTCTAGATAATGATGATGATCTTCTCTCCATTGTAGTACCTGATGATGATGATGATAAACAATGACCATCTCTGCATATAATCACTATTTCTTCATCAACTTCCATCAATTTACTCTTCTGTTCTTCCTGCATTTCCAACAAAAATTAAATCCTCCATTAGTTCCCTCTAAGGACTTCAAAATAGAACAAAAATCTAACAAAATGAAATTCAGCTAAGTATATATATCTAATAACCAACCTGAATTCTTTGGTTCACAAGTGAATATTGTTGGACTACCTCTTTCTCCAAACGAATTCCTTCAAAGAACAAAAAAAGAACAACAAGAATTCAGTAACCAAAGTACAAACAGAAGAAAATGGTTTTACAAAGTTATCATCACTAGTTCACATACCTTGAACATCAACAAGAAGAAGGAAAGAGCAGAAGAAAAGAATAGAGAATGGTAAACAAGTTCTCATCATTTTGCAAGAATCTATGTGATCTGCTAAAAACACTTATAATGATCAAGAAAGTATATGATAATTGAGATCTTTGAGCTTTTAGGAGATGGGAGTGTTTTGAGTGGAAGGGGTTTTGGGATTGTGTATGACATAACAAGTGATTCTTTTTGAGTATAAATAAGTATAGAAAGTACACCCACCTTTCTAAGAAAAAATAGATAAAATTTAATTTAAATGGTAATAAAAATAAAATTTTGATAGATTCTAAATTTGAGTTGAAAAAATGGTTGATTTACTTTTTTTTCTTGTATATTCAGAACTTGGCCCACTCATTAAGGAATTATGTTCCCCTTCTTGGCCCCATGTTAGGGGAATTGAATGGATTGATAGACAGAATCTTAAAAGGATGAAAATATTTTGGTTATTAGGAATTTAGGATGAATCCCATGAAAATATGGTGTACTAAGATTACTGAGCAGTGAGCTGTGTTTTGTCTCATTTTATACCACCTATGATAGGGTTGTGAGTGAACCAATGTTTATGTTTATTCAGCTAGCTGGCTAACTCTTTGGTTTTTGAACTACCTTAAACCAAAACTATATCTCCTAGCTATAAGGGTTGTTGCCTAACTTGGTACATATTTTGTGTTATCTAATTTTGAACTGGAATTTTTAGGCATCATGGAGTGTGGATTGTGGAGTATGTTAAATTTAACATACAGACTTATAGTACATTTAAACACGACGGGATGTTGCTGATTAAAGGGTCAGCTCCCTGATTGTATAAAATGACAATTTCTATTCATTGCCAATAAATTTTGAGTTGGATGTGAAGCTAAATACCTACAACGAGCAAATTAATTGTCCAACAACCACGCGTACAGTGTTAGCTCAGAATGTGCCTTGTTATACAATGGGGCGTGCAAAGGCCAAAGGATAGCATACATACTCATGCAGTGAAGAGCATAGATGCATAACATACATATATACTCATGCAGTCATGCTTCTATTTCCAGGTCTTGAGTTGAGGTGTCTGTGAACAGTTTTTCTTTTTCAGTCAGAGTTTTTATAGCTTACCCATCATAATTCACCAACTCAAGCTAATCAGTTATATTGTTTCAGTACTTTATATTTCTTTTTAGGAGGGCAATTTGTTGATATTGAAATTTGGTAGCAACATAATATAGATGACGATGATAACTTTGACTACGCGTTTGTTTCTAGTTAAACGAAAAGTCCCTTAAAAATCAAAGGCTAGGGTCCAAATGAATACTGTTCAGCCGTAGAGAAGTGAACAGACAAAGCATGTGGAAATTCTTTGGGGTTTTCTTATATTTTTGTGATTCCTCTGCTTCAAAACTCAGGGTGTAGTTTTATCAACAGAGAACTCATGAGCGGTATATGTCCTATCAGCATCATTGTGGGGGCAACAGAGCAACTCATGTTACCCGTTTGCATGTTATGCTCATGATTACGTACCCATCCACATATTGCTATATGTTCTTAGTTCAAATCCATTGCATGGCAAGAACTAAGGGAGCTGGATACGCGTACCGTTGCTGTTGCTGTTGATTGGTCAGGCAGTGGTTGTGGGAATTGAATAGCCAAGCGACAAAACTAGGCCACATTTGCAACACTCATACAACACTGAAACGCTTTTCTGTTTGCACCTAAATCAAGGAGTGGAACTAACACACCTTCTGGTCTCCCAACTATCCCATGTTGCCATTAACTTGACTTGACCTAACCAAATTTGTCTGACATGGGTGCTTGTTCTCCTTCAAAAAGGCACGTCCACGTGGCTGTCGATCTCAGTTGGGTCCAACTAAATGACGTGGCCTGACATAGCCAAGTCGGCTATATCGAGTTCACGAGGGTTGTATGTAGTTTGTGTAGCAATAAAACATAGAGAGGGTCACCATGTCGAGCATGAAAATGAAATAGGCAATAGCAGACAAAATCTCTACTTAATTTCTAGGGCCGGAATTAATAATATGAAAATGAGGGTCATGATTTTATTTGTTCCTTGGCCCGGACCAAGTGGGAGGAGAAGCCATCCATAACCATGACTGAATATCATGGACGCGTTGCAGAGTCATGATCAAAGGTAGGAGGAAACAAATAAAAATCCTACTTTATGAAATCAAAATAATTAAGACTGAAAAGTTTAATCAGAAGATTTTGTATAAAAGTATACGTATAAATAACTCTCTATAGCTAGTCGGTATGTGGGGACAGATGCACTTATCTGCCGTTTAACCCTCCGCCCTGGTTATTGGCCATAAGAATCCACTTTCATTCTTACAATGCTATAAGCGTGGTGGTTGAGTTAAAAATTTCGTTAATTGTAAAAGTAATGAGTTATTAAAAGTTTTACTGAATAATAATGAAAATAAATAAGTAGTTAATGAAATATTCAGCCAGGAAATAAAAAGAAAATAATAGAAATTGACTCTTTTATAATATCACTCTAATCAAATGTCTGTATCAATTAAGAATGGAATTTTATAAGAATCATTACATAGTCTAGTGAATTTAATTCACCTTTTTACGCATGGTTTCTAATAGGGATATCATTTTTCTTTGTCATATATGGATTTTAATAGCCTCTCTGAGAAATTGATATTCTCCATTAACGGTGTTGTTTTTCTTTTGGTTGACAATGGACAGGAGTTAAACCCTTACCCTTTCATAAATCGAAGGTGTAATTATCCAATGTGTAGGATATTTGTATAGTCTATATTCTCCGAAAGAAAAAGAACAAAAGAAATCAAAATCCTTGGCAAAATGCAAATTTGAAAATGAAGCCAATATCCAATCGGAAATGATTTATCTCCGCGGCCATCTCGACAAGTGGGAATGTGAGAGAGAGGGGGTGGGGCCCACACTTAACCCATCACTGCAAACCGCCGAGCCATAAGGGGATTTTCCATTTTTTCCCTTGTCGGGACAACACACCGCGGGACCATCCCGATAACAGAGAAAGGAAACAATTCCATGGAAAGTGTTTCCATGGAATCAGTTTCCTGGGGAAGCAAGGAAAGTCTTTCCATGGAATTCCACGGAATTGAGTTTAAACATACTTTTGGCCACGCTTTTATTGCAATTCCATGAAAACAGATTTTTGACCAAACGATATATAATACGCTATTTCCGTGGAAAGATTGCTAATTCCATGGAATTAACTTCTATCAAACACATCCTAACTGAATATCCAATAGGATAAGCCAAAATCAAATGTGACTCAGAAGACATTAGTCCTACCTACTGTCATTAAAACACTCTAATCAGTCAACCACATTTGTGTTTTGTCGCACATTTTCTTTTCAATCATTTTATAATAATTGATGCACCACTTTAGAAATGCCAATCCCATAATATTGTTGCCGAACTGAAAAGATGTCTAATACTAGTATTATATTTGAACAGAACTGAAACTTGGATTTTGTACTTAAAACAGAATGTTACAGAGAAAACAACAATAGAAACCCATAAATCACCTCTGTAATCTTCATTAGTGTTAGTTTATTAAAAACCCTTACTTAAGTAGTCAGTCAGGTTGACCAATCAACCAAGTTCGTGCGCAACACTTTTGACCACGGTAACAAGTTCCTGCTTAACACGTGATGTCTTCATGTCAGCCCATAATTTTGCAGACAATGAGTAAACAATCGCCATATCTGTGTTAATTTTTGTTCTCAAAATAAAAAGATAATTGCAGTGGGGTAAAGTGCATCATCACGACGCAACACGACACAATACACATTAGAGTTGTTTGCTTAGTTGATAACGATAAATGACGTCTGCATTATATGTTCATACCATGTTTACAACCACAAACCAGTTCAATAGCCAACAAAAATGGCATGCATGCATAAGCTGAGACCTTGGCAGGCCAAAAAAGTCCGGCAAAAATTTATGTGATGTGTTTCTTTTTCAGTGTGCCGTGCCGACATGCTTAGTAACGCCAACCAAATGTGACTATTAACACGATATACCATCGTACTGTGCTAGGCCAAGATCATGTATTTTTCAACCTAGCTAATATGATGGGCCATAAATGTACCGGCATCACCAGTTACACCTTTACACAGACCCATAGGATTTTCGCGATGGTTTTTGTGAATTTGTGACAAAAGTTGTCGAATGCATGTTGGCTCAACCAAGCACCGTCCATGATACGATCCATATATATGCCATAACGGTTCCCCCTTAAATTGACTGTGTTTGATGTCTCTTCTTGAAACCTATCACATGTTCATGATCATGATTATGATTGTGCGTAGTGATCATTGTTACATCTACTGCAAATAACCAGATCTCTAATGGAATGGGTCCAAGTCCAACGCTATGTATAAACATACCACTATAATTTTCTAAGTTTCTTTGTAACATCAGATAAAACACCAACATGCCAACATGTATATAACCAAGAGAAATGGAAATTCTTCAACTTGTCTGAAATATGTCACATGGCATTTAAGTCATGGTATGACAAATTGGCCCAACCTATTGAATTTCTTGACTCCTCTCAAGATATGTCTACAGCCGATAACAACACATCTGTAGAAGTCCAGATGGTGGTGTTTATTTCTGAAGAAGCACGAAACAGATGGTATCTACAAGAATGGGAAACCATTGAGAAAAGAAATCAAATGGCCTTTACCAAGAAACCATTCTTATAAGGGAGTATTTGCGAAGGATCGTGAAACTGAGAGGTTCCTGAAGTTGGACCCAAAATTTACACCATGCAGTCCCACACCCAAAAGCTGTATGCTACCCTCAGTAAATTTGGTGAGATGGTAGGGATACGATAGCGGGAGAGACATTATTTTCTATCAAACAGGTGAGATGGTATAGATCGAAACATTGATAAAGTTCAGAAACTTTACAAAATCTCAAAATAATTATGAATTCTTCAACAGATCTCGAGAGAAGAGACAAATTTGTCGGAAAAAAAATGCGGTGAGCGTGGATCGAACACGCGACCTTCAGATCTTCAGTCTGACGCTCTCCCAACTGAGCTATCCCCGCGACTGTTGTACAACAAAGCGCACTTAGCTAATTAAAGTCTCTTACCATTAGCTTTACACACCTTCCTTATAGGGCGAACTAAAAAGAACTGAAACATGACTTTGAAAGTCTGAGACTTGAGAGTATAAATATTTAGCACTGCCTCTACAGTCTACATTTACCTGGTTGTTATAATGGAAGTTGTTGCAAAGACTCAAGAACAGAAAATATTGAATTCCTAGTGCCCATTTTTTTTTCTTATTACTATCATTTCCATTCACTGTAAACAGACCTCTGTGTAGTACTCCATTTTTTAATTCTGGGTATAAATCAGAATTTTGTAGCACATTTGCGTAAATGCTAGCCTTTGGAATTCTCCTCGCCAAATGAGTGCCAGCAATCAGCAATGGATTAGTTTGTTTCTTTTCTACAAGGCCTCATTTGCTTCTTGCATAAATGTTGCACGCCGAGGCGTTATTTATGTTTTAGATGTTGAACCGAGTACCTTCGTAATCCAACATAACGTTGTTGTTACTTTTTTTTTTTTTTATCAGCAAAGAAGAATTTCCATTGATCAAAAAAATGGAGCAAAAGAGACTTGTACCACACCTTAAGAAACCTGGCTTGATTGTGGTATACCCAAACTAATTGGCTAAAATGCCCCCACAATGATTAACTCTAATTTAACTAAAATGATTAGATTAGTTAAATTAGTTAGATTAATTAGTTGATTTAGTTATAAGTTGAGTTTTAGAAATCATTTAGAGAGAGAATTAGTATGAAGGAGTAGAGGAGATTTTGGGGGGGAGGAAAGTTAGGGTTTTTGTGAAATTTGTGATATGAGTGAGATGAGTGATTCTAATCGATTTTGAAGTGGGGGAGTCTTTAACTTTCCTCCTACATATGAGTACTTGTATGATGATCTACCAGACCATGATCGAATGGATTACATGCATGACCCTCACTTTTACTTTCCTCAAACTCATGATGGGTATGGAAGTGATGAATGTATTGAGCCAAACGAAGAATCCAATGAGCAAGAAGAAGAGAATGGAGTGAAAGTAATCGAGGTAGACAACCTACGTGGTGAAGATTGTGATTTTTCCATGCAAATGATCGATTTTGCTTTTTTTTTTTTTTTTGTATACAGCGTCGGCAAGGTCGACGCTTGTCGATCATCCGGCCATAAAAGCCGGCGTGGTTCAACTTTGAACAATGTGCCGAGCTTTTCATGAGCGAGTACCACGCCGAGCGGTGTAGAAAATTTTAACCTTGCTTGACTTTCATTTTTTGAAACACAAGAGCCTTTACTTGAAAATGCTTACGCCGGCATTTTCATGTTTTCATATCTTGCCGGCTGTTTCCATGTCGGCAATGTTTATATTCTATTACATTCCGGCCTTTTCTAGACGGCATTGTTTTACATGTCGACCATGCCGACCGTGGTAATACACATCAACTAAACTTTTGATGTTTTGTAGATTGTGGCATTGGTACCTATGGCGGATCAGCCTCAAGCTCAGAAAATTAGGGGTCCCGATACTTCCTCACATTATGCTAATGATTTGGAATGGAAGGAAAAAGACGACGCGGTCAATTGGATTGTTGAGAAAGCCAAAGATAAGATGTGCGTTCTAGTGAAAAACACCCAACAAAAAGATACGCGGTTTGAAATGGTATGCGAGTGTTATGGATCGCCGGAGGAAAGTCACAAGAGGAAGGGTTATGTGTATGATAAGAAGACGACTAGGGTGTACAAGACGAAGTCAAAGAAGTGTGGATTCCCATTCAAGATAATTTTTTTTGAGGAACGAACACACCGATCACATGTGGAGAATGAGTAGAGTTGATGTTGGTTGGCATAACCATAAAGATCCGGAAACTCTTGTTGGGCATTGTCAAGTTTCCAAGTTGAAACCGCACGAGTTCGAACAAGTAAGAACAAGTTGGGGAATTAAACCAAGTAAGATCCTAAGTAAGTTCAAGAGGGACGACCCGCATAACCTCTCTTCATTGTCTACAATTTATGCGGCCAAGGAAACTATTAAAAGAATTGAATGGGATGGAAGAAAGGTGATGGAAGAATCACAATGGTTAATACACAAATACAACTACACGGTGAGACACCATGAGTCATCGGAGGGGAAGGTGGATCGTATTTTCTTGCGTATCCCGATATGATTCAATTGGCGCGTTGCTTTTACCAAGTTTTGTTCATGGATTGTACTTATAAGACGAATAGGTACAACATGCCTTTGTTGAACATTGTAGGACAAACCTCGGATAAGCAATCATTCACGGTGGCATGGTTTTTTATGGATCGTGAGAAGGATGATAGTTATATTTGGGCATTGGAAACTTTGAAGCTTCTCTACCACGAAGACGAAACTCCGGGGGTTATAGTCACCGACAATGAGCAAGCAATAATGAACGCCGTGAGGATAGTCTTTCCCAATGTACAAAATTTCCTTTGCACTTGGCATATACAATGCAATCTTAGAAAGAATTGTAGAAGTCATATCCAAAAACCGAAAGCAAAGAAAGGAACTATACGTGAAAAAGAGGAAGACGAACGTCTTAGCAAACTAACTAAAGAGGAGCTAGAGAAGGAGAAAGAGAAAGAAGACGAAGAATGGAAAGAAGGTGAGATTAAGTTTGGGTTATTCATGAAAGCGTGGGATAAGGTGATTTGGTCGATGAGTGTGGAAAGATATGAGTTAAACTTGAAGGATTTCGAGGATGATTGGGGGACTAATTACCCCAAAGTAGTGGAATATTGCAAGAAACAATGGTTGAGGCCACACAAAGAGAGGTTTGTGTATGCTTATACTTACGACTATAAACATTTCAAACTTGAATCCACAAGTATGGTAGAGCAAGCTCATGGGAGACTAAAGGTCTACTTTTCACGAGTCAAAATGGGATTGTGACGGTGCAACATGCTATCCATGAGTACACTAATAATGATATCGACAAGATAAAAAAACAATTCCAAGAAAGTAGCTTAGGAAGTTGAAGGAGTTTAAGGAGGATGATTGGTTGCTTGTTGGTATACATAGAAACGTCTCGCATTGGGCAATACGTTTCATGATGAAACATATCGCATTGTTTAAAAAGTATAAAAAAGTATGATGACCCGAACACTCCTTGTAAGTGTAGGATAATCAAGGATATCGGACTTCCATGTCGTCATATGCTTGGTAGGTATAAAACTCCCATTCCTCTTGATGATATCGATCCTTATTGGAAGCAATTATCTTTCAAACCGGCTCCAAGAGAAGATCCCGGTGAAGAGTTTGCGACATGGAACTTAGGAGAATAATCCTCGAAAAGTACCCCAAGTTGAATAGGTTGGACAAACAAACTATGAAGCACAAGTTGATGCCGATAGTTTACCCTTTTATGGAAGAACTTGAAGAACCGGAGAAACAAGATCCTAATGGTAGACCAACTACCAAAAAGACGAGGGCGGAAGAAAGAGAACAAATCAAAGAGTTTTTGAGTACAAATTGCGATCAAGATCAATCCGAATGAGAACAAATCAAATAGTTTTTAAGTAGAAATAGTGATCAATCCAAAAGGGAAAATATTAAAGAGCATTTGAGTACAAAGTGCGATCCATCAGGACATGTTTATACCGAGACGCAATACAAGGAGGATCCCGCTAAAAAGAAAAGAGGTCGTCCAAGGAAGGATTCAACTACACCAACGGTCTCTAACTTGAATAAAAATGGCACTCTACCTATTGAGAGTCAAGCAAGCGTGGAATTTGTTGGAAAGAAAAGGGTCGGCCAAAGAAGGATTTAACTACACCAACCGTCTCTAACTTGAATACAAATGGAACTCTACCTCTTGAGAGCCAAGCAATCCAATGAGATGTTTCGAAGAAAAAGGTCGTCAAAGAAGGTAGTACAACCGGTGTTGCAAAAGTATCGCAATCAACTCCTCCAATTATTCAAGATTTCGTGATTGGTACCGACGATGTTCCGAAAGATGGAAATTGTGGGTTCCACGTTATCTCGCAACAATTGGGACACCTAAGTGGAGCGGTTGAAGAGAATCTCACCCAATGCCAATACATTAGAAAGAAGATGGCCGCTCGACTAGAAAACGACAAGGAGTTCCATATCTCAATGATTCTAGAAGGTTCCATGGAGGAGAAAGAAGCAACATTCAAAAGTTTGCTACCTAGTGTTAAAGGCCCAGAGGGAAACGCACCGATCAAATGGGAGCATTGGTTGAGAATGCCGGAGTGTGGCCATATATTGGCGGATACTTGGAATTGCGTGGTACATTTTTTTAGTGAGGGACTATCTATAGCATTTGCACCGAAACATGCGGTTTGCGTGGACCAACTCAAGCATAGAAGAATTGTCATTGCTTTGGTGGATAAAAATCATTTTATTGGTCTACAACTCAACAAGGAATGTCCATTACCTCCTCTATGTAGGTTTAGTTTGTGGGAGAAGTTCACAAACAACAAGAGCAAGGAATGGATGAAAATTTATGAGGACAACATGGCCCTTTGGAATGTTATAGATGAGTCTAGGGAATGTCCCATAGATTTGACTAAAGGAGGTTCAATAGGTTTGAATGAACTCCCTCAATAGATTTGAGTGAGGAGTGATTATGATTAGGGAATAAAGCAGCTTTTTGTGTAGTGTACAATGGAGTACTAGACAAAACATTCGTACTTTTGGAGTACTTTTGTAATCGCATGCGTGTTTTGTGTAATGTACTTTGGAGTGCTACAAATGAATGAAATGGATGTGTTTTTTTGGGTGTATTCTGATTTGGTCGGCATCATATTTATTACCAAACCTGCCGGCTATCCCAAGGTCGGCACGGTATTATTTCGTCAGACTGCCGGCCGCAATGCATGACAGTACAGGAAAAAGCTGCCTGATATGGCCGGCAAGGTCCGGCTTTTGCCAAGCTGCCGGCGCTTTCTACGCCGGCAATGTTTATGAAATTTACCATGCCGCCTAGGAACTCCCTTAAAAAAATTGTTCATGGATATTTTTTACTATTAAGCCGGCACGGTCCTGGTTTTGCGAGGTTGCCGACTTTTATTGCGCCGACATTGTTATTGAGGAGAACCATGCCGGCTAAGAACTCCCTCAAAAATTGTTCATGAATGTTCTTTTCTATAAAGCCGGTAAGGTGTATTATAATATCCATGCCGACAGAACAACCGTCGGAAAGCTTTTAATATAGGATAATGCCGACTATGATGGCGCCGGCATGCTTCTAATTTAGGAAAATGCCGACTATATATCGGATACAAACCTTAATTAAAGCATACAAACGTTAAAAACTTTACCCTAACACATTTGGGACATAGATAGTATCTTTTTCCGGTACACAATTTCTTAGGAGAGGTAATTAGCTTCATCTTACCGTCGCAACATGTATCCGTGCATGGTAGAAGGTTGATTTTAGCAACTTCATCTTCATACGGAGCTACACGCTCATCTATCCAATAGAAAAACCCACAACAAGTGCATTTTGAAGCATACGGCTGATATACACCTCCTATTGCAGCTTTCATGAGAAATAAGAATCCCTTACAACCTTGATAGTGCATTTGCTTCCTTCAAAGGGACAATCGTTTGCAAAATGACCACTTAGTGTACAAAGACTACAAATATTTGGTGGTGAAACTTCCATTCTTATACAAGGTTGAAGATGAAGTTGGGAATGCTTTTATAATAACAACATACCTAATATCTTGATTTTGAAATTTCTAGCCGTTGAGCATTCAATGGGTTGTACTTTGTACCTAAAAGGTGCAACTAACATTTAGGTCGGCAAGGTATAGATTTCATACCATGCCGGCCTCAAGTACTTTGTCTAAAACTGCATAAACAAAATAATAACTTCTAAAGCAACTAAAACTGAAAATTAAAATAAGTTTAACAAGTCTAAAACCACAATCTAAGAGTTCAAAACATAATGTAATAGTTCAAACCACAATAAAGTTTCTAAAGCAAGTAAACATAATAAAGTTTAAGAATTTCAAGGATCCTTCTCATTGTTGTTATCTTCCTCCCCATCACTAGCTTTTTCATCAGCATCAGCTTTTGCTTTTCCCTTCCCCTTCACTGGACCTATGTAGTCACCATCCTCATTGTAATAGGGGTTCACTCCAGAAAAGTCACATGCCCTGAAAAAAGTTCTTGGATCAACCTCCTCTTCTTCCTCCTCTGATGATGTGCATTCTTCATAGTTGAGGGGATTGCTATGACTGTTCATAAACCTTAGAAATTCTTCTGAATTTTCATTACCCATCAAACATAACTTTCTAAACGGGAAATTCTCTTCAGTTTCATCTTTAGGTTCTTCTAAATTGGGATAAATTGTGTCCAAATATTCAAATAGCTCTTCTGCATTGTTAACAAGATAAGGTAGTTCTTCTTTTGTTTCCTCTGGGAACCTAAACAATGCACAAATAAGATATATGAAAACAAACAACACAACACTGTTGATCTTCTTCCACTGGCCGGCAAGTCCGATAAACTAAACACTGCCAACTACAATAGCGCCGGGAAGGTGTTAACCAACTACCCCGCCGACGACTAAACCGCCGGAATGGTTCTATTTATGAAAGATGCCGACTAATAACTTAGGAAATTAAGGTTTCTGATGCCTAACGTCGGCATGGTACAAGTCAAAAACCACGCCGACCAAATATAATCCGGCATTGTAGGTTATTATACCCTGCCGGCCCTGGTTATTGTCTAACAGTCGCCATGGCTCTGATAAAAAGTCGGCATGTTATTCATCCTGATACCATGCCGGCTCTTTGAAAATACAAATGGTCGGCGTGTTGTTCAACTATCGACCTTGCCGGCCAAAAAAACTGAAAATCATAATTTTCGATTTCTAACCTAATCTAACAATCATATACAACAAATCAATAATGGGTTTGAGTTTATAAATCACTTACAATCTTCTTTTCGCCTTTAGAGGTTTCTTTTCAGCATCTTCAAGGATTGCATTCTTGGATTTACTCGTTCCAACCTTTCCCTTACCTTTTCCCTCTGATTTGGATCTTTTCATGTTACCAGTTGAATCTCTCTTGCTGCTGGATCGTTTAGAATTAACCATTTTTTGTAGAAAATCAAAATTGAAAATTTTGATTGATTTTAGGTTTTTGGAATGAAAGAGAAGAGGAAAGGGTTTAGAGAAGAAGAATGAATGAGAAGAGGAGAGGGTTTTTGGTTAATCAGTTTTTAGTTTTTAAGTTTAAGGTTTAGTTTTAGGTTAATTAGTAGAGGGGTATTAAAGTAACTTTACCACGTTTTGGCCTCCCCTTAGTAAGGGCACATGTCCATTTAAATTTGGGTATACCCCCAATCAAGCCAGGTTAAGAAAATACAACAAGGGAGGAAAAAAGAAGAGGGGAAAGAAAAAAACAGGAGAAGAGAAAAAAGAGGGAACCGTCTGCTCTAAAAGTTCCCTTGGGCACCCCTAATTCCAAAAAAACGCAACCAGTCCCACCCCCACCCTGACACCCACACCAAAAAAAAAAAAAGGTTCTATTTAGATGCATATCTTGAAAACACTGCCCCAGGGAGACTCATTAGCCCTTACAACTCGATTAGTCACCGGTGATAAGTCACGATTTTCTCTCATGAATTTAGTTTTGCCAATCCATTAGAGCATCTCCAACAGAGGGTTATAATGTTATTTTTATATGACACGTAAGATTTTAGACCTTCATTTTAACTAAAACCATCTCCAACAGTCCTATAAACCAGGAAGGGTGCCATACTAAATAATAAGGTCTTGAAGAAAGTGTTAACTACACCTTTGGATGCACCTCCACATCATGTTTTCTCATTTAATAATTAATTCAAAGGAATAAAAATCTCTAACCGTTGGAGATAGTTTTTCAGGAATAAGGTCCTATATTTGCTTTGTGGATAGACCCCATACATAAAAGGACTAAATAATAAATTCATGTAGGATTTTTTGCACCTTCTGTTAGAGATGCTCCTATCTCATAATAAATCTCACGTCTAAAAACTTGCAGTAATTTTAGGTTTATCCCACCCTTCCAAAAAATACCTCCACTTTTTACCATACACGGGAGATGTAAATTTTTTGGCACCAAAATCTACGACTTCTAAAATTATTCAGTTCATATCCTTTATCCAGGGAAAGTCTAGTGTTTATATAAATAGTTGTATCTTCACCTTCTTGTTTTCAATCTAAAAATCAGTTTTTCTTCTCTTTTTCCAAAACAAGCTAGCGGTGCGTCTATGGGTTTTTAGTTTGGTTTTTGTTTAATCTTTCTCTTGGTGAAAGGACATCAATGTTATTTCACTTGCAGTAGCTTATAGGACGTGTCATGGAAATATGAAAATTGGCAATTGAGCTAATTTTTCCATCAGCTTTGCTACATCCACCGAAACGGTGCGCACCGAAAAAGGATCGGACAATCCTGGTTTTACTCTTCTCAACATTGGGATAGGGAGTGGGGCATGAGTGGGCCCACCCTCCTCTCACACGATGCCCCAGCTCGGTGCTAGTATCTCGGTGCATCCATTTCTGTTTTGTCATTGTTTACTATTTTATGACATGTCTTATGAGCTACCTTGCAAGTCATTTTTAATGATTTTTCTCTTGGTGAAAGGACGTCATTGATATTTCACTTGCAGTAGTTTATATGTCATGTCATAAAGGAAGTTGCAATTGGCAATTGAGCTAATTTTGCCATTGTTTACTTCCTTATGACATGTCTTATGAGCTACGTTGCAAGTCATTTATAACCAAATATAAAAGATGATGGTGATCAACTGTACTGGAGCGCAAAGACTAATGAAGATTATTCTGTTAGAAATTGTTACAGATGGTTTGTTAAAATAACATGGGTAAGATAGTCTCGAAGCTGAAAGGAAAATATATCGAAAGTAACCTGTCTAAATGCATAGACCAGCTTAAATGCAAGTTCACTTGAATTCACAACATGAGCTGCACCATCCGTCAAAACCACACGTACATTCTCAACTGGAAATCCAATAAGTGAAGCCCTAGGACAAACCAATTACAAGGCATTAGAGAACCCACAAGGAATACAAAATCTACAAACAAACTCTGCCATAAACCATACTACTCATGTAAGAAGTGTAAAGTAATGTATTAGAGAATGTTAAAGTTCAAGGATATAGGACTAAGTCTTATATAGACTCTATGACTCAACAGAAGAACAAAGTAATAGTACAGGAGGTGAACGACATACTGCCATAAATGCAGTTACATGATAACAGCTGTAACACCTGAATCCTGTGGCTAGGATTATTTGTATGAAACGAGTCAGGTATAATCGCACGGATACTTGACTAAGTATAACATCCCCCTCAAACAGATGCACGCACAGCAGGCATCGCCAGTTTTCCTTCAACAAACAAAACTGAGACTTAGACAAGCCCTTCGTAAACAAATCCGTAATCTGACTGAGAGTATGAACATATGAAACCTTCCAAAAACCAGAACCAACTAGATCACGAATCATATGATAATCCACCTCAATATGCTTCGTGCGAGCATGAAAAACTGGATTTTCAGTTAAACTCCCTGCGCCAAGATTGTTACAGTATAAGCGACAAGGGAGAGATAAGTAGACCGATAACTCCTCAAATAAGTAGGAAAGCCACAAAATTTCAGCAGCTGCATTCGCAAGTCCTCTATACTCAACTTTTGTGGAAGAACGAGAGATTGTGTGTTGTTTCTTTGAAGACCAGGAAACCAAGTTACCACCTACAAAAACACAATATCCTGATGTAGACTTATGTGTTTCAGGACATCCAGCCCAGTCACTATCACAGTAAGCAGTTAATTTGGAACAATCACCATCTTGTAAAGTAATTCATTGACCCAAAGAACCCTTGATGTACCTCAGAATACGCTTGGCAAGTTGCAAATGAATATCAGTAGGTTTGAGCATAAATTGGCTCACATAATTAGCTGCAAAACTAATATCAGGCCAAGTAAGAGTCAAGTATTGAAGACCACCTACTAAGCTTCTGTAAGAAGCAGCATCTTGCGAGAACACCAGGAAATTGTACCCATAATAATTCAGATGTACCATCAGCCAGAGCTCAATATTCAGCTTTTGTGCTAGAACGAGACACATTTTTCTTCTTGCGAGAACACCAGGAAATCAAGTTTGGTCCCATAAAAATTGTCATTCCACTTGTGGATCTTCTATCTGTAAGGTCACCTACCCAATCAACATCAGAGTAAGCTTGTAATTGTAGAGAATAAGATTGCTTAAGCTGCAGCCCAAAAGATAAAGTGCCATTCAAATATCTGAGTATGCGCTTAACAGCAGACCAGTCGGCTTCAGATGGATTTTGCATGTGCTGACAGGCCTTGTTCACAGCAAATGCAATATCTGGTCTAGTTATGGTTGCATATTGCAATGCACCCACAGTGCTCCTATAAAGAACTGGATCATCAAAAGCTAGAGACTGAGTAGGTGGAGCCACAATAGAAGCATGTGTGTTACAAGGATTTGAAGATTTCATTTTTGTCTTGACAAGTAAATTGGTAATGTACTGTTTTTGAGATAAGTGAAGACCTGCAGAATTAGAAGTAGCATGTATACCCAAGAAAAAATGAAGTGGGCCTAAATCCTTAATTGCAAATTCTTGTCCCAGTGCATGAATAAGCTGATTTACTGCTCATGGAGAGCTCCCAGTTACTAGTATGTCATTTACATATATAAGAAAATAAATTGCAGCAGAAGAAGTAACCCTGTAGAAGAGTGAAGTGTCAGTCTTTGAAGCAGAGAAACCATATTTAAGCAAGAACCGACCGAGTCTATCAAACCAGGCTCTAGGAGCCTGTTTTAAACCATGCAGTGACTTCTTCAATTTGCACACATGATTAGGCATGAACTTATCAATGTAGCCTGGTGGTTGAACCATAAATACATCTTCTGATAGATGACCATGAAGAAAAGCATTTTTGACATCCAATTGCCTTATCTGCCAGCCTTTATAAAGAGAAATGGAAATGATCATTCTAACTGTAGTAAGTTTAACCACTGGACTGAAGGTGTCTTGATAATCAATGCCTTCTATTAGATTGTAGCCTTTGGATACTAGTCTTGCCTTATACCTTTCTATAGTGCCATCTGCATTTCTCTTAATTCTGAAAATCCACTTGCATCCAATGACATTTTGTCCATCTAGTGCATGTACCAACTGCCAAGTACCATTTTGTAAAAGAGCATTTATCTCTTCATCCATTGCAGCCCTCCACTTTGGGTCTTTACAAGCTTCAATATAACATGTGGGTACAGTTATATCCTCACAAACTGATTGAACTTCAGATGCATAAACTTTGGATCTAGTGATCCCTCTTTTACCTCTGGTGATCATTGAATGATCATTAGTAATTGGTACATTAGTAGTAGGTACTGAAATTGTGGGTGATGGAATGGATGATGAAGAGGGTGTATCAGTGGAAGTTGGTAATGGAGTAAGTTCATGTGATTCAATGTCATTGGAAATAACAGGAGAAGTAGTTTCAGGTTGTGAAATGGACATAGTGGATAGATATGGACTTGTAGACTGCATTGTAGAAAATAGCTTTGCATGAGGAAAATCATCTTCAACAAACCTGACATCCCTTGAGATAACGATTTTGTTATTAAGGGGATTGAGACACCTATATCCTTTTTGCAATTTACTATAGCCTAGAAAGATGCATTTGAGTGACCTTGGCTGAAGTTTATGATTGTTAAAAGGCCTTAAATAGGGATAACATGCACATCCAAAAGTTTTCAGATATTGATAATCAGGTTGCAACCTAAAAAGCTTCTCAAAAGGAGATAATTGCTGTAAAATAGGTGTTGGCAGTCTATTGATGAGAAAATTAGTTGTATCAAATGCATAGGACCAGTATGATAAAGGCAAAGAAGCTTGAGTTAAGAGAGCCAAACCAGTTTATATTATATGCTTGTGTTTCCTTTCTACAGTGCATGGCATTTGAACTTAATGAATGTAGGTAATACTTCTGATTTGTAAGCCAATGGATATAACCCGGTAAATCTGCTAAATGAATCAACAAAAGAAACATAATACTTGTATCCATTTATTGAACATAAGGGAGAACCCCATACATCAGTGTGAATGAGATCAAGTGGACCATACAAGTGATTATTACTACTACAATAATGATAAGGTAAAGTATGACTTTTAGCTTGTTGACAAGCATCACAAACAGAAGTAGACAAATGCTCATCAATGACTATGTCCACTGAGGAGAGAATGTGTTTGAGAGTCTTGTAAGCAGGATGACCCAATTCATTGTGCCATTGAGTTGTTGTAGATGTAGCAGAAGTAAAAGCTTGTTTCAGTTGTGCAGCTGTGAATTCCAAGTGATAGAGTCCATCTTTAACATGGCCAGTAAGCAGAATAGTGTGGGTATGCATGGCCTTCACCAAAAATTTATCAGGATGAAATTCAAAATAACAATTATTTTCTCTAGTGAACTGTTGTACTGAAATCAAATTCTTAATAATTGAATGAACATTCAACACATTAGAAAGAGTAAACTTAGTATTTTCATTTGTAAATGAAGAGGTACCAATGTAGGTAATGTACGAACCTGAACCATTGCGAACACGCACTTGATCTGAGCCTTGATATGGAGAATGTAGATTCAAGTTGGATAAATCAGAAGTAATATGGTGAGTGGCACATGAATCAGGAACCCAACTGGAAGAAGTATTTGATGTAGAAGCAGCAGTATCATCGGTATAAGTTGCAAAGGCTTCAGGTTCTGGACACCAGAATTCATCAAAATCTTCAAAATAAGGTTCATAAGTGGTATTATAGGCATGAGCCATTGAGTAATCATTGGTAGCATATCTGTAACGACTGTTATCAGCAAGATGATTTGGTTTGTGATGCGTGTCGTAAGTGCAACAAATTAATAAAGATATTTCACACTAATTCACTGGTAATATAGCGGTAGTAAGAGATCGTTCCACAGATTTGTG
Source organism: Papaver armeniacum (assembly GCA_023531295.1). Lineage (NCBI taxonomy): Eukaryota > Viridiplantae > Streptophyta > Magnoliopsida > Ranunculales > Papaveraceae > Papaver > Papaver armeniacum. The sequence continues at coordinate 81,965 of JAJJWW010008185.1, forward strand.
TAATTGATAGGTTATTTGATCAGCAAAATAAAGTAAAAGACATGGGGATTGGTTTAAAGTAAAATGAAAAGAATAACAAATAAAAGAAAGATGATTAAGGAATCATTCGCCGTCACTAGAAAGAAACTTAATAAAAGTACTTGTTTATTTCTTGTAGAATTTCCATTGTCACCAACCGTAGAATAGCAACAAGCTCTGCTATCCCCGGAATTCCTGTTGCCACTGGATACGGAAGCGCTCGACTACCAGATTCTATCCATCTGAGCCACCATGAATAAGCTCTCAAGGTGTAACCCATCGAATGCATTACGTTTTGTGAATTAGGTTGATCCTAGCATCAGACGCATAAGCTCGGTATGCTTACTAGTGTCATCTCTATACACAATTGCTTAATAGAATCCCTCTGTCAACTTTTGCGATGTACTACTTGTGTAAGGAATTGAGTGATTATTACACGTATCACCAACCCCAATACTAGTAGAAGAATTATCATTAGGTTAATTCAAATGGCCAGTTGAACAACCCAGTAATAATCTTAGGCACTAAAAATAATAGAGACGATCGACAAGAAAAATCAACTTAAAATAAACTTGTAAAAAGAATTAAAGTTTCATTAATCAGGACTTTGAAATCATACCTTAATCAGTAAAATTTAGCTACACATGGATTTACTAAAACCCATGAAAAATATATAGAAGAAGAAGAAAATAGTTTGGTTTCCCCTAAAGGTTAAACCCTAAATATGAAATAAAGAACCTTTCTCTCCTCACTATTTTTCTGTATTTTTCTCTCTCTCCAAAGTTGTATATTTTTCTTCACGGAACTGAGCCTTATATAGGCTTCCGCTCAACCTACTTCTCCTTAAATTCCGAAAGTGATAAGGATTCATAGTCGGTTGGAAGTGTTTTGAATCTGTGGGAGACATGTGCTGACAATCCGGTGTAACAAGGAGCACTCTAACAGGGTAAACCCGGCTGTTGATTGGCTTGAATTTCAGTAGGGACTCTGTAGACCTACGTGGCTTCTTAACAACTAAGTTCACAACCAACTTGATGTACCCTGTTGTACCTAATTCCTAAATTTTCATGCCGCGTTAAATCTTTTCTCTGCTCGGAGATCTTCTCCATATTCATCTTCTAAGCTAGTTTCTCGGTCACGAAACTAGTTCCCTGTTCCTCTCATACTCCTCCGTTCATCCAAATAAAACCAATGGCTACGAACCACAGGCTCAGAACCAATGGACACTCCTCACCAATTACCAGCCAAATCATTCTCTCCCTGCTAGGTTAATATCTCTCCACCATTCATAGCCAAACCCCTGCATTACTTCCATTGAATGACATCAACACCTTTCTCATCTTCTGATTTGCCTCAATCCATCACAGCTTCACGTCTTCCATAAAACCAACGCCAATAACGATCAACAGCACCATTGTCTTCACTAAACTATCAAACCAATATCAACTCTGCCATTAGTCCCGATCATGCGTACTGCCATCGAAATCATCTCGAGCTCAACACTGCCTTCATTCACAGCTCCATGACTGCCTACCATCTTCTCAACGTCCATCTCCAGCGACCACCGTGCATCATCATGGAACCACGATTTTCTTTCTCTTGACACAACCAACTCCATCATAATGTTCTTCTTCCTTCGACAGTTAACTCAGTACCTTGTTAGAATCTCCATCGCTGGAAGAATTCATTACAGCAGCAGCAACTCAATCCAACTCTTACTGCTCAACCCATTCCATCATCCCTGTTTTGCTGAAGTCTCATCACGATCCATCATCTACTGTCGATCACCAACATCAACCGAACTCGAGTGGCTTGCATTCAAACATCACCATTACTAAACCATAGTCAACACACTTCCTTCTCTGTTGCTCGGTCCCTTTTAAACATCATCAATCAATCAATCACTGATCATCAAACTCGTTGTCACTTCCATCAATGGCAGCAGCCAACCATTCTTAATTTCGCGTTGTTCTCGGTCACGGCAAAGCTCAAGCATCACTGCCTTTCATCAGATCGAACTCTTTCTTCTCCATTTCATGTTATGCTCATTCACAAAGCTGTATTCTTCCTCGCCTTGTAATTCCCGGAGCTGGTCGTGAAACTCGACCAAGCTCTGTTCTGTTGAGTATAAATGGTAGAATATGGTGGCCCTGAGTAAATAGGCTGGGTGTCTTAAAATCCTGAATTTGGGCTTCCCCCCAAGTAGAAGACCTCACTTCCTTTAGCAGTTCCTTTGAAAATGACAGCCCCTTAACAGAATTACTGTCCCTTAACGTACAAGGAGATGCCGATAGCACTTGTCCAATGAAATGACCGTTTCGCCCTTCTAGTCTTCGAAGTCTTTGTTTTGCTCATTGCTTCTTCGCACGAACTCAGAATGACTTCGTTCTTTCGCCATTGACTTCATCTTCCTGTCCTCCATTTGAACGAGTTCCACTGGGTCTTTGGCCCTTCTTCACTTGTAAACTTCACTTTTGTAGCTATTTCCACTTCTTTTAGGATGATTCACCTGATGAAAGACAAATACAAGAAAACAAGCGTAATATACAATAATTCACCAGAAATATAGAAATTACTAGCATGGAATTGACAACAAATATATGTGAAATATGCACTTATCAGTTTGCGACAGATTTGACACTCAACAAAGTTATTATGTCTCATTAATGGTGGATAAAATTGATGTTCATTAGATCTACCAAATCTGCCTCCACCATAAAACATGATTGACCTCTTCATGTCTCCACAACTTCCTAAAAACTCCGTCTTCTTCATATCTAGCCTGACCTTCTCGGTTCTTCATTTTTTTTTTTTTTTAAAAAAAAAATTGTTACCGGTTTGTTATTATTAATTAAATTGAAAACATTTATAATCGTAAAAATACTAACCGCTGTTTCCAAGCTGTATCCTCCCTCTAACATACCCCTGCAGTATGGCCTAACATGTGAAACGAATTTTTTAACCTCTTTTTTCAAAAAAGTAACTCTGTTCTTCAACGACGTCGCAGATCTTTCCGGACGCCATCTCGTAAATAGTGAAAATGCTCTTTCCAAAAAGTTTAGGTCGTTTGCTGTTTAAGTGTATGTCGATTACTAGCTTTACATAGGCTCAATCATCACAGTAGGATTAGACGAATGATACCCAGCATTTATCGGAAAAATACTAACATAATCTAAAATGAATATTACTATGACAAATATGAAAGCGAATTTTCTTACGAAAAATAAAATCTTAAAATGTCATAATTAATAATTAAAATTAAAAAAACACAACAAGTCTTATGAAACAAGTGCAGTAGTAGTCTTATAAAAGGAAACAATTGCGGCATCCTCACTTACGAAAGTAAAAGCCCGTGCATCCTACTCTCCGTTCTCATAAAAGTTATCATCACCCAATGGGTAAACATCAGCGTTTTCATCCACATCGGTAGTACCCGCATCGGAACTGAGGATTCCATCATCCTCCTCACCGGGGCCCAATTCACGCAATCCTTGGAGGTGACGCTGCCAAATGTGCTCCGTGATATTTGTTTGCAAGAATCTCCAGCGGGCATGGCTCAGATAATACGCGCGGGCCTCTTCCACGTTACCTTGTACCAGAGGTGTATCTTCTCGTTCATCGAAAGTTGCCCATTCTGTATCATGGTACTCATGTTCCACACACATGTTATGCATAATTAAACACGCTCTCATAATTGTGCGTATGTCACGATGTGACCAGTAACGACAAGGATTCCTAATTATACCCCATTTGGACTTTAGACCACCAAAAGCACGCTCCACGTCCTTCCTATTTGCGTGGTGGTATTCATTAAATTTATTATGCATTGGCGGCATAACATCTCGTTAATTATAGCTATGGACCACCCCAGGCATTTCGTTGTAGATGTCGTCCACCAAATAGTATCCATGTTTGTACTCGTTGCCCATGATACGGAATTACAAGTAGGGGCTAACGCGTCATTGTCTCTATCAAATAATCCCGACTGCGCCAACACATTCAAGTCGTTGTTAGACCCGGGCTCGCCAAAAAAACAGTGCCAGAACCATCTATCGTATGATGCCACTGCCTATAGAACAAGGTTTGGCTTCTTATGGTGTCCCATGTGTCGCCCTGCTTCTTCAGTAGGACATAACCTCCACTCCCAATGGGTGCAATCGAGGCTTCCTAGCATTCCAGGAAAACCACGAGATGCGTTTTGAGCCAATAACCTCTTAGTATCTTCGGTTGTTGGCAGCCTCATGTAATGGTCGTTAAATTCCCAAAGTAGTGCATCCATAAACTTCTTAGCATACATGTATATTGTTGACGCAGCCATCCCGGTGTAATCGTCTAAGCTATCCGCAGCCACCCCTTTGCCAGGTGTTTCATGACGGCGAGCATTTTCATATGAGGAGAGTGACCCGGGATGTTACACGCATCTCTTCGCTGCAAAAAATCGGGATCTCTAGCGCAAATTTGAGGCAATATTCTAAGAAAAACTTCTCGGGAAAACCGTGACGTCCCTTAAAATCCGAGGTCCGAATCTGCAACCTAGGGGTTAAAGTAGTCTTGCATCATCACGGCATCCGCCTCCACACGACATCTGTTAACGGTTCTTCTAGTCAAGACTGGACCGGTTCGGGTTGGTGCAAATCATGCGCCTCTGCAAAATTTGTTGATACATGATGTGAAATCTCCATGGCTATCATCGTGGTACCGTTTGGGGTATGTCGCCTCTCTCCGTCGTCGCATATATCTAACGATTGCCGACTCCATTTTTAAGCTAAAATAAAATTATATCATCATCGCAATGGATTTAAAACGGCGCATTAAAATAAAATATAACACACTTAAACTTGGAATATGAAGAACATAAAATAGGGATAATACGAGGTCCAACATACATGAGGAAAAACTAAATATATCATACAAGAACTAAATAGCAAACATCTACTACGCCTAGCTAATCAACACAATTTTAACCAGTTTCTTGGAGTTACCCAAAAACCGACTATACGGCACAACATCCATATCGGCTCCATCATCACCTCTCGGACCACTACCGCACACTACCATGCTAACTACCACCCAAGCTAAGCCCTAAAAAATCACTAGAGGTTGGTAAGTCACTAATCACCTGGGAGACATGCTCCAATAACGGTTTATGCTCTATAGGGAGGTTACTATCAACATCTTTGAGGACATAATAAGCATTCGATGCGGAAGGGTGCAAGATCCGGACGCTTGCGGCGGTGTTGGGTTTCCTAGCAAGGATACTCCATCGCAATATGTGGTGGGAAATGTTTGTTATTCCTGACTAGAATTGAATAGGCCTTCAGATGTTCCGGAACTACGATGGGTTGTGGGGGTGTTATACAGCGCTCGACGACGAGTCTCATCATATACCAACTGCTCCGCTACTCGAATCATCCCGGTATGCCTCCCCATAAACTTGAGTAACTCTTCCTAAAAAACAAAATAAAAGTTTTTAAACATTTATGTTTAACAATGAAGAAACTCCAAATGAAAATGATAATGAGATATAAAATGACTAACACACGAGATGTTGATTTGGAAAAATTGTATGGGTTCTCTCCTTCCATGGGGACTGGAACTAGATCTTCAAATGAATCTTTGTAGAAAAGAATGTCCCATTGTAGTTTGGGAGTTGCATCATGGATTGTCCTGCTTGGTCGTATCTGTATATCTGGGATGACATGGTAGGGGGTGGGCGTTGGGGCATCAAACTACGGGGTATACCGGCATGAACAACTCCGATATCATCATGTGTGTCTATGTGAGTTGTTTCTGTCCTAAGATCTCCCACGCTATGAGTTTTCCAAAAATAGGAATACACTTCATCAGGGACAGGAAGGAAGTGATCACTAACCTCAAGCTCCATACCATCTAATACTTCCTCCAATCTAGGTGGGTTGCATGGGATAACTATCGCACCTATAACACCTGCCTCATACACCTCTCGACCCGGATAAACTGAAGCTCTTGCACCGTCCTTGTCCTTAAAGACACATCTCCTCTTAGACATCTCAAGTGTTGTTTGGAATGCATCATTGTGTTGGTGTTCAGTGTCCCCGAACCAGGGGTGCCAAATAACCGCATCACCCATCCTAATATCTATCTGAGCGCGTGCATCTGACAGAGAGTGTTTGTGAAGATCTTTTTGTCCCATGTTCCTAAGGTTCAACGCATTAAATAGACTAATAGCCGGGTGTGGATCAAGTTGATCATCTCTCAAGTTTTCCTTCAAAACCTAGGTTGACAATTACGGAAATAAAAATAATACGAGAATTCTAAGATCATCACATGCCACCCATATCCTTTTGTTTGCACGAACTCCAGTCATCCAGGTGTTTATACAAAACACCCAAAGTTGGAGTACCCCAATCATAAGACCCAACAACATCCAAATTATCCAACACTATACACCACCGTTTATCTACTCTAACACTACGATCTGCGAACAAAAAAGAACCAATACACCAAAGCAAGAACATTCTAGTCAATTCTTCGGCAATGCATGCAGATTGTCAACATTTTCCCTACTTAAAATGAAATGAGCCAAGTGAGAAACTCGCATCGTGCATGCCTTGGAATCATAATCTCCAGTTTGAGATTATGTAGTCTTCTATGTGCCATAACATCTAACACACCCGGAAATACCTAGCATCCATAGCTTCTAGTTCTTGCACCGTCATTGTTTCCTTTGGTACAGGATAGGCTTACCTCTTCCAATTGGAATACCAGTCAACCGATATAAATCTAGAGGTCAAACCTATCTCAAACTCTTTGAAGTGAAAAGTTCTAGTCTTCTTCCACCACCTCTCACATAAAGCTTCGGTTAATCCCTTATCCCCATACTTAAAATTAAATTGGAATATGGACTCTAAACCACGGTATTGAAGAATTAAAATTGCACGGGGGTTGTTTCTCACCACTATCTTGTAAAATTTATTTAAGTTGGTCCAAGTACTCCTAAATGTTCCGTCTCGCTTATCAACTAAGTTATCGGCCTTATGTTGTAACTGTCCGACACCTGGAGATAGTTGGGATAACTTCTCGTACCTAGACCAATCAACATCCTCCATTATCTAAAAATGCAAAGAGCAAGAGAAGCACAATCAACATGTGAATAACAAAAATCAAACGCATATATTAATCTATACACAATCAACATATGAATTCCCACATTCACATTCACATCACATTGAGGTATGCACATTGCTCATCTTGTGTCTCTCAATCACAATGATATTAACAACATCAATTCCACCTCTACAATCATCTAAACATAAACTCAAATTTATAATTGAGCTAATCTTCATACTCATTGCAAAATGCTCTAATAAAAACCTCCAACAAAAGCATATTGGCAACATAAATTTCAACCATATCATCTCAACATCAACTCAAAACAACATATGAGTTACTTAATGCTAAAAACTCATTGCAAAAATGCTCAATATAAATTTGTTGACATGCTTTGTAGTTTTACAAACTTAAAATACATTCTACAAACCATAAACATAATTAAATCAATAAATCAATAATCTCCCACAACATGAATTTATGTTTCACCCAAATTAACCCCAAATACCATAAACCCTAAGCAATCACATTTCAATTTTTTTTAAAGAAAATCAAATAATTTCCTGCTGCTTAATCAAACTAATCAAGATGATTGATAAAATATGGACGAAATCAAACCAACATAACTAAAATCGAAATCAAAAATTCATCTCAATCAATCAAAACTAACATTTCATACCTTGGGTTGCTTTGTTGATGAAATCTCCAAAAAATAACATCAATAGATTCCCCACGTTTGATGTAACAAACCCTTCGAAGATTGTAGCTCATTCAACACAAAAACATCTTGAATCAGTTAATTGCATCCAAGTTCTATGAGTTTAGTTTGAGGAAGAAGAGTGAAAGAAAGAAAGAAGAAGAAGAGATGCGGCTTCTGTTGGTTTTTGGGTGTTCTAGCACATGCAGTTTCAATCTGCTCGTGGACCGAGTCAACACGGTCAATACGCGATTAGCAACCCTCATGCGCTTTTGAGTTTTCCCATAATACGCGGTTCAATATGCGTGTTACGAAGCTTCAAACTGCGTATCGAGATAAAATCTTGGATCCCCATTGCGCCCGGTCGATGCATTTTGGTGACGTGGATCCAACATTCAGCTTGAATCTTGGGTGACGATTAGAGCCAGCCTTAGTGTGGGTGTTAGAAACACAACAACTTTGTTGTAGTATAGTGGTAAGCCCAGCAAGAGATTCAAATGTGCAACAAGCGGACATCCTTCCACCAGTAACTAAGGAAGGCAACTTCAAGCCCAACAGAAGCAACTACCAGTAATGGCACATCATCACATATCCGAGCTCAACCCCTGATTCCTTGTCAAGCTACATCTTGGGGCCGGTGGATAATCCACACTTTTGTCTACAGTCTCTTTTTACAGCGTCTTTCTTACTAGTGTGTCTCTAAATAGGTTTATCAAGCAGTTTCAGTATTTCTTGGCATAGTTTTTTTTTCGGCTGTCTCAAGTTGTTTTTGGTGTGAATTAAACTCTCTGTTACTTAGGTGCTTTTGTTGTAATAGTGTATTTTAGAGTTTGCCTAGTTTAGTGTTGTTTCTGAGCTAATCTGCTTACAGAGTTTTTCTATTACAACCCAGTTTTTGTTGCTTATTGATAAGTGCATATTTTATATATTTTTAGTGCCAATTCAATGCTAGTAATTGCTTATATTCTTGCAAATTATTGTGTATTACGTTTGTTTTCTCTTATTTGTGTTTTATTAGGTGAATCATCCGAAAAGAAGTGAAAAGAGCTACAAAAGTGAAGTCTACAAGTGGAGAAGGGGCAAAGACCAAGTGAAACTCGTTCGAATGCAGGAGTTTGCTATCACCTCGAAGAGGGCGATAAGACGAAGTAAATGGAAAAAGAATGAGCTCATTCCGATATCGTATGAAGAAGATATAGGTGAAATAAGAAATCAGGCATGTCAGTTCCCCAGAACTGTACAGCTTACCAAGAATGAAGTAGGAATTGTTAAAGGCACTCGCCTAAATCAGCCGAATTACTCAGGGCTGTCACTGGTTATAAAAACACCAGCAGTATCTTCTTTACGGGACCAAACCTGGGAAATCTCCTTCCTCGGTTCAATTTTACAGGGTTGTGGCGTATGATATGGCTAGCTAAGGCAGTTAGAGTCTTGGTGCACTGATGATGCTGTTGTGACTGGAGTTTGCTGTGGTTGTTGGACGAAGTAGGTGTTTGATGGCAGTTGAGCTCGTGTTAATGGAAGATGGAGCTGTGGTGACTGTCGGCAATGATGATCGATGGTGAGACATGGATTATCATCATTGGTTGATCTATGGAAGTGTGAGAGAAGCTCGAGGTGAGCAGATATGATACTCGGAGATGGAGAATGGAGTTGCTGCCATTATCGAAAGTGGATGATGAAATGGTGAAGCCGGGGAAGAGAGATTTTCTCGGATGAAAAGTTAGGAATGATATATATATATATATATATATATGATGTTGTTGCCATTAGTATGATCTGTGAACAAAGTTTATGGTGATCGGTAGAGTTCAGTTTGAAGCAAAACAAGGATTTGTTGCTGATGGTTAGATGTATGGAGGAAATGATTATTGGTTTGTAGATCTCGTGGTCATGCTGATTAATAGAGTGTGTGTGAGTGTGTCAGTTGTTAGTGTGCAGTGTGTGTGTGCCGAGCACGTGAGAGACTAATGTCGAGAGAATAAAGAATGAGTATATTTACTCAGCAGTGTCTTGTACTCAAACTTATCTTCTTCTATTAATCAAATTGATTATAAATCGTCTGCAATGTAGATTCTTAATGAATCTAGTATGGTATCAGACTCAGAAATCATGAATTTCTGAGGGTATCGATCCTATCTTCCGCTGATTCAACCCTAAATTCTTTAACTCATCTTCCCTGCTGCTGTCTTCCTCTTCTCTGCTGGTAGTTGTCATCGGAAATTGATCGCTGTGATGAAATTTGATCCGAGTTTACCTCTTAAAAGACAAATTCTCTCAGTTTTGATGTTTCTTTTCGCATCTCAAGCAACAATTGACTACGTCTTGGTTGTTAAAGGAGTTTTGTCATGGAGTTTGGAAGATTCATGGAGTTTGGATGAAGATTTATTCTTTGGTGGTTATTGGTGTGGAGTGAGATTTGATCAATTGGTGCTTCACTTCTACGTCTTCAAATTGAATCAAGCATACTTCTCGGATCTAGAATTTGGTTTTCTTCTTCGTCAGGAAAACTATGTCAAAGCTGGTAATCTCGAATTTGATCTTTTGATTACTTTAGATCTGATTTTATGTGTTCGATGTATGATTCACTACCTCAACAATGTTCAGTTTCCTCGTCATAATTTGTTTCTTCATCATAATTAGTTATTTCATCTAATTTCCTAATCAAGATTTACTGTTCTTGATTCCTGTTGCTATTTGAGTCTGAGCATGTTAGAGTCTGCCACAAATTTGATGGTTAGGTGACAACTTAAAGTTGTTCCACTAAATAGCTTCAGTAGAAGGTTGAGATTATTGTTGGTGAATTTCTGCTGCACAATTTTAGTGCTTAAAATTGCTCATATTCATACTCATGACTCAATCCTTACTTCAAGACCGTCCTCACTTACGTCGTGTTGAAAATCTTGCGTGTTTTAATGATGGAGCTGAGAGTGAGGAGTGGGATTTGGAATTGGTTTGGTACTGCATCAGAGATCGGAGTTCTCTTTGATGAGTCTACATTCAATTCTGATGTAGCCTGGTTTAGTTATCTTTTACTTTTCAGTTTGTTTTCTTTGCGTGATTGAATTATACAATTTCCAGCTGAGATTATGCTATGACTACATCAATAAACTAAGTGGAAAGAGTGAATAACTAGCAATCTGATTTGATAAGTAAAAGTATTTCCGATTCCAAGTGTTATGTTTTATCTACTCAAGGTCGTGAGCTTAGCCAAGCTACCTTCAGGTTACCTTTGTGCTTCTTTTATACTTCTTTTTGCTGGCAATGATACCTGATAGCATAACTTGTACAACGATTTCCTGTTGGTTCTCAAGCTTCGCACCAGATTGTTGTTATTACTTCACCTCTCCTTCCTTGCTGATTATGTGAGTGCTTTATGGACTTCTTTTGGGTTCTCTGTTCTATTATGGAGATATGGACTTACTATCTACAGTGTTTGAAGTACACATACGGTATACAAGTTCTAGTGTGCATCAATCTGGGTGGTACAATGTTATTATATGTGGCTGCTACAAGATCAATGGGATTGCAGGTATTATGACCTAAAGTGTTGAATATGTGTTGCCTACTTCCACTGTCTCAATCCAGAAATACAATACCACCTATTTTTTCACTACCTGCATACTTCTGATTTCACATGCTGCTTGGGGTCATCTCACAGAATTTTGGTTGCCTGTTGTTGCTTACTGTGATGTGCTTGTGCGTGAACTGGTGCTGCTAAACTTAAATATTCTACAGTCAGCCTTGATTGCATTTTCCCTACTGTATGCTCTCCTGCAACCACTCATAATGGCCCTATTACACTGTAACTTCTGTTCCAACTACAGCTGTTGTTTCTTGTGCCACTGCCAAGTCTGCCATGTTTTCTACGACACCTGGGATATTCTACAACTACCATTCCATTTTAGCTTCCTTTGGGATATTAATGTTGTCCTTCAGAATTTTTCTTTGTCCATTCTCTTTGTTGCTTGGCTGGTATGAATCTTTGCGGGGACGCTTTGTTCGTTGCTTCACCAATTGCTACTCATACTTCTAGTGCGGGTATTTTTATCTACGAAAAGTTTCTTTTCGCATCAATATCGCCTCCTCCAATCGAACATTCTACACCAACTGCAATTCATACTTCTTCCTACTGTTTTCCCGTCTATTATAGATAAAGAGTGTGTGAGTGTGTCAGTTGTTAGTGCAATCTCATGTTGTCTTTTAAAGACCACTTGAGATTGAGGGAGGGTAATAGAGTGTGTGTGAGTGTGTCAGTTGTTAGTATGTAGTGTGTGTGGGCCGAGCACGTGAGAGACTAATGTCGAGAGAATAGAAAATGAGTATATATACTCAGCAGTGTCCTGTACTCAAACTTATCTTCTTCTATTAATCAAATTGATTATAAATCGTCTGTAATGTAGATTCTTAATGAATCTAGTACTGATAACCAATAACATAGAAAGTGGAACTCGAGATGTGGTTTAGACTAGTGATACTGGTGCTGCCATTGACGAGTTAAGGCAGAGACGATGGAGCTGCGGTTATCGGTGATAGAAGAGAATGGAAGATTATGAAGTTCAGTTGATGTTGTTGATGATCAAAAGATAGAAGATGGTTCAAGCTGGTGATGGAAAACAGGGGCCGAGTGATTGCTTCTCGAGAAATCAGTGAGCTATGGATTGATGGAGAAGGTTTCGATGGTGGTTGGTTGTTGCAGTGATGAAACTTGAGCTGAGAAATGGGTTTTGTTGTGGCGCTAGTGATGGTGGAAGATAAACGGCAAGAGTATGAATCCGAGTATGCATGTGCTGGTGCTGTGGGATTTTAGGAATGAGATGAAGTATCGAGGTTGCAAAAGTCAGAAGTTACTACGGTTGTATCTTCCATACGTACTCAATTACAGGGGAACCTACGTACATGTTTCCCAACTGTAGGCAATCACAGGCGAGGATACGGTGAGGTTATTCCACCGTAAGAAAACACGGGGTCGAGAGGAAAACTGGTGAAGGGAGAATGTATGTGGTGGCAGTTGAGTCTAATGAAGTTTGCACTGTCAGTTCCATGTATCCGACAATTGAATGATGTTAATGGGTTGGACTTAACAGACCTCTTGCAAGGGCCCATGCGGCTGTTTACTCTTAATTTCACGGCCAGTCTTGGCAGTGACCTGTTGTTGGTATATTTTTCCGAGTTTTGGCAACTACTTTCCACGGAGATCGAGCACGGGCACATCTTCAACTTGAAGACTATAAAAGAACGGCTTTGCTACACACACTGAGTGTGTTTCACCGAAAACACACTTCGTGAAAGAAAGCCCCTGGGACCCACAGGAGAATTATAAGGGTGTTGTTTTTTATTCTATATGGGACCCACTCCAATTGTGTCACTCGGTGTGATTCACTGTGAAACACACCGGTGAATCTATACTTTCCGATAAAAGAAACACTTCTTAACCTAAATCATATATCTCTACATCTCATAATACACTTTTGGTTCTTCATTAATATTTTAGGGTTTACCCCTTTTGGGGGAAACCGGGAAACGGTGTAAACATGAGAGGCTAAACTTTATTGATTAGGATGAATTCTATGTTCCGGGAGTGAAGCTTAATTATTATACAAGTTTATTCGAAGTTTTTATCATATTATCTATTGTCTTTTCTATATCTAGAGTTTATGATTAATTACTAGATTGTCCAAGTGTACAATTGGATTAATATTTTGATCATTCTAATGCTAGTAGAAGTTGGGTGATAAGTGTAATAGTCAAACAACTCTCTACACAGGTAGAAATCGCGAGACCTTACAGAGGGATTTTGTGGAGCAATTGCGAGTGAAGACAACATCAGCAAGCGAACCTTGAGCTAAGAGTTTAACTACTGGGATCAACCTAATTCACAAAGCCTAAAGCATTCGATTGGATTACACCTTGAGTGAGCTACTACTTGGTGGTTCAGTTGGATAGAATCTGATATTGGAGAGCTTATGTATCCATGGTAAAAGGAGTTTTGGGGATAGCTAAGCGTACCTGCTATTCTACGGTTGGTGATATATGATTCTTATGAAAGGTAAACGAGTATACTATGCAAGTCAACGTTTGGTAACGGCGAATGATGACTCCTAATCATCTTTGCATATTATTGTTTATTATTATTTTAATTATTCAACAAACCTCCTTTTTAGTATTTTTTATTGTTTAGCTATTTCAAATAACATATCAATTACACAGCTCTCTGTGGGAACGATCCTTACTACCGCTATATTACTAGTTAATTAGTGGGAAATATATTGATTAATTTGTTGCACTTACGACACGCATTACTTATATAGTATGTAATAACTCCTGAAGCTTCAGTGTGCTTTATTTTAAGTCAGTTATTTCTTATAGTATACCATCCTTAGTTCTTTTTTTCTGGTTCATTTTTAACATTTCTTTTCAACCCCTATTCAGTTCAACCTCCGACTTAAGTGCCTGGTTTTCTCTTAAGTTTTAGTTTTGTCTGCTTTATAGCTCGTTCGTGTTTTTACCTGTAGCTTCTAGTATTGTCTCTTTGAAATTATGGCTCACCAACCCTAGTTAATAGTCTACATTTGCTAAGTTCTTTCTTCAGGTTATCTGTTTATATTGTTTGAAAAAATTTCCTCTCATTTATGTAGTCACCTAAAGTTCAAACTCACCATTCTCTTATCCCCACAAACCGATTCCACTTCAATCCATATTTCAATTTCCTTACTAAACCTGCGACAAATCCCATTTCCAAACATTCATCATTAACATACAATCTTAAGTAGGCTTATCTCAATATGGTCCTTCTACTACAACACACCCAAGATGCTCAACCAAAGCCCTAAACCATTCTAAGACCAATATGAACATATTATCCTGGAATTTCCAAGGCATCAACAATCAAACTTCAATACAACATCTACAGGGACTAGTATCTTTACATAAACCCGATATCCTATTCCTCTCAGAAACTTTAGCAAATGATCGACATATGTCAAATCTTGCTCGATCTCTTCAATTCCAAAACCTAACCTCAGTTCCCAAAGTAGGTCGTCGAGGTGGAATATGTCTTATGTGGAACAACCTAAACATTCAGGTTCTTCTCCAGTCCCAAAGTTACATCCACGTCCTTATTACTCCCCCAACCCCGGTACAAGCATGGATGTGCACTTGCATCTATGGTCCTCCTCATCCAGATGCAAGAACAGACTTGTGGAAAGATTTCCCAACAATCTTCCCAAATACTAACAACTCATCTTTTTTGCTTCTGATAGGGGATTTTAATGACATAATAGACCAATCAGAGAAAAAAGGCGGTAGACAACTCACATATAGTTGATAGGTGTAGAATACACCGTATTTACTATCTAGTAGTTTATGCTTTCTTTGCCATTTTTCTAGTGAATTATGTATTTTTATGTGTGTTTTTGAGTTATTAGCTACTTTGGAGTCGCATGGAGGAAAAGAAGAAGAAATTACCCAATTTGAGAAAAAGGGCAAAATTGTCATTTCATGGGCGAACACTATCAGGAGACGAGTCACGGTTAAAGGGCAACTCTCTCAGAGGAGTATTAAAAGTAGCCGGTGATGTTAAGGGGTAGCTACATGTTAGGGGCTGTCACTTTGGGGTGTCCCTTATCTAATTAGTAGGGTGGTCCTTATCACTTGGGTGCAAATATCCACCCAAGTACTTATACCCTAAATGTCGAAGATATTATCTTCTTCTCTCTTTTTCCCTTTCACCTCGGCGGTCATGGCCTTTGTTAAACCGAAATCGATCGAGAAAGTGAGAGGTTAAACTGCCGTCGATGATACGCAGAGAAGCTCAGGAAGAAGCAGCCGTTGCTGCTATTGATTTGTTCAAGAACTGAGTTTAGCTAGGGTTTGATATGAAGAACACAGAGAAGAAGCTGAATCAGAGAGGAGCTCAAAGAGGAGGAGATCGAGAATTGAATCGAGAAGGAACTGAGGCTGTTTATTGGGTTCGAATTGATGGGTTTGACATTGATTTTGTATATGGCAGATGGTTCGAATTTGGGGATTCAGAGTTGGGTTTTCTGAATATGAATGATGAATTGAAGACGCTGGTGATTTCTGTTGAGTACTGGTTGGATTCGTGGCTGAAATGAAGAGCAATGGGTCTGGTGGCGTTGTAAATCTGAGCTGATAAAGAGAGATTGATGTTGTTGATGGGTTTTACCTCGGATTTGAGTTTGGGTTAAGGTCAGATGACCAGTGGTGCTGCTGAGGATGAATGGGTTGAATTTCAGATGCAATTGTTGAGATGTTGTGAGCTGAACAGGTGCAAGCTGGTGAAGATGGCTGCAATGCAATAGGCCCAGTGCGAGGATTGGAAGAGATGGCTTTGGGTTTGTCTTGTGAGTTCAAACTACAGGTGGGAACTTGTGTTGGATGATTGATTGTGTTGATGGCTTGCATATGGCTTGTTCTTGGAATCACAGGAAGCAATACGAGTTATTAAAAGGCTAAAATGGATGGTGTTTGTGTTGGTGTTGCCTGTGGAGGTGGATTAAAGATGCAGGCAGAGGCTCATGGCATTGCAGCTGTGAAGCTTCAGGTTCTATGTCGAGACAGGGAGTATAGAGAGTTGAGTTGCTGCTGTGATGTTGCTGCCATGGATTAGGATATGGCAGAGAAATATCAGGGAATGGAGATTGTTGGTGGTACATTTGAAGGTTGTGAATGAAGGAGTTGCTCAGATGGTTTTGCAGGTGGTAGAAGTTCTGGTGGTGAGCTGGAACTGGAATTATGATGAATGGTGGTTATGAAATGGAGTTTTACAAGAAGTTGCAACTGTGACTGAGATGGAATGGCAGGATATGGTTCAGGGGAACCTAGATGGATGCTGTGTCAGGGTACTAGGATGGTGCAAATGGAGATGGGCCTATGCTTGAGCAATAACAGCAGATATGGCTGCCAATGACTGCAGGTTAATGAGGGATGTGAAGCTGAGGTTTTTTACAGATGGGAGCAGCAGCTGGCATTGAGAATTGCTGTCATAGTTGCAGCTGGAATTACAGCGAGTTAAGAAAATGCAGGTGGGGTTGAAGCTTAAGGGAGCTGATGCTGGTTGAATTGCAGAGGATGGTTGTTTGAACTGCATACTGTATTGGGTTGAGTTCATACTGTTGATGCTAAGGAAATGGAGGGAAGTACTGAATTTGTGGTGTGGTGCTGATAAGATGTTGATCCCTGTGGTAACAGTAATGGTAGAGAAGTTGGATGAGGCTAGGCAGACTGGATTGTGCAGGCATGTTGCAGCTACAAAGTATGGAATTGAAGTGGCAGCTGAGTAGTGGTGAGCTCAGGTAATCATCCAGTGAAGAATGGCAGGTGGTTGAAATGATTGTGGCAATGGCAAGTTCTGCGATAAATGGCTAGCTGCAGGAGTCGATTGAGGTTGATTGAGTTGAACCAAGAAGCTGAAAAAGAAGCTGCTGTTGAAGCTGAGAATGTATGAAAGTGTAGCCATCATGGCTGGAAGATGTCACAGGGCCATCTTGGCCGTGACCTAGCTGGTGATGCACAATGATTGTGCAAAGCACAGTCAGGCCAGTACAATGGCCTAGCCCAGAGTGATTCAGACTGAGCCAGACTGACTCGTCTGAATAGTAGTCTGACTCATGACCCGTTCTGACTCAGCTGAGCCTTGACCTGGTGACTCAGTGACTTGACCCAGTTGACCCGGCCGTTTTGACCCGTTGACCGGTGATCGGTTTGACTTTGCCGGTCACCTGAAATAGTTTTCCGGCGACTTTTCCGGCCGGATTCCGGTCATAATCCCAGTTTTCCGGCGAGCCAAAAATTCCAGAATTTTCTATGGACTTCTCTCATGGGTGTGAAGACTTGGGCTTGGAATTGGATGGAGAATTGGACTCAAACTTGGAAAGAGAAGGTGGAAGAGTTGAGAAAAGCTTGGATTTGGAAATTGAATTGCAAAAGGAAAAGGATTCTACTCCTTAGAAGATTTGGAGAATGTTGAAGCCTATAAATAGAGAAGTTTTCTTTACAACTCTCTACACACATCTCTACACACACAATTCTTTTCTTTTCTTATTCTTTGTGTGAACTCTTTAACATGAGTAGTTAATTTATTGATTGAGGATGAATTCCTAGTTCTTAATATGATTTAAGTTTTTGTTTTCAATTCTATCTTAAAGTTTTTCACATGATTATCGATTGTTTTTACTAATAGGAATGATCTTAAAGACATTCATGATTGATTGATAGATTGTTTAGAATGCATGCTAAATTGATTTGTTAGTTTAATCTAAAGCTAGTGAAAGTTAGGAGATAAGTAATCGTTTCTTGACTCTTTACATAAGTAGCAAACACGAGACCTTGCGGAGGGATTCCGTGGAGCAATTGTGTGTAGAAACAACGTTAGCAAGTGGACCTTGAGCTAAGAGTCTAACTACTAATATCAACCTAAGAAATTCACAAAACTTAATGCATGAGCCAAGTTACATCTAGGTTGAGCTAATTCTAGGTGGCTTGGTGATTAGAATCCGGTAGTCGAGAACTTCCGTGTCCGGTGATACAAGGGATTTAGGGGTTTAGCACTGAGCTAGCTGCTTTACCTACGGTTGGTGATAATTTGTGACTAATAACAAGTAGAAAAGAACATAACTTGAATCATTGTTTCGTAACGAAGAAGGATTCCTTGGTCTTGTCTCTCTTATTGCTTTCAACTTTGTCTTTTAATTGCTTTGTTTATTTTCTTTTTGCTTTTTACACCCCCTTTCGTGACAACTTTTACAACTAGAATCTCGTGCTCCTCGTGGGATCGACCTTGACTACCCTATATTACTTGTTAATTAGGTAGTAAAGTATTAATTAATTTGTTGTGGTTACGACACGCATCAAATTTTGGCGCCGTTGCCGGGGAACAGCGGATGATTTTAGTTGTTTTTATTTTTCTTTTTGCTTTATTCTTGCTTTGTTGGATTCTATTCCGTATCTAACTTGGTTTTTTGAATCTTATTTCAGGTATCCATGTATGGTGGACAAGAGCAAGCATATTACAACAATCAATACGGTTTTCAACCTCAACATTATGACAATTTCCAACCATCCTTAGGATACAATCAAAACCAATCTTTTGGCTATGATCAAATTCCTACAGAACATTATGGATATTCTCATACATATCAACAACCTTATGACGGGTATGTAAGTGGACAATCACAAGGATGGGAGGATGGTTTTTATGATCAGAAATTCTCTAGTTTTGCGAGATAAGATGTTGGCCATGATTGGGGATCTTCAACAAAAGTTGCAAGAATCACTACAAGATGCAACCTTATGTTTGGGAGGAATCACATCGAGAAATTCAAAGGAATTCGGAGAAAATATACGAACAAATTAACAAACCTTTAGAAACTTTTGATGACGATAGTGTAGATTACTCAAGCCTTGATCTTAATAATGATCAATCACCTATTCAAAAGGAAGAGCTTGAGGAAGATGCATTTATTGCTTGGAAAAAAATTTCTTAGGGAAAGATGGGAGTCCGCGGAAGTGTATGAACGTTGCAACAATGAGGAAGTTATTCCAACTCCGGATCATAATAACGATCCTTCACCTATTCAAAAGGAGGAGATTGGGTGTGACTTACCTAATGTTATAAACGGTGTAACACCCGCACAAGAAGATTTTACAATCTATACCGATGAAAATCATTTTAGTGAATGGCCCGATTCCGATGATGAGAATGTTGAAGAGATGATTATAGAGGATGAAACCACATTCATTGATTTTGTGGAAGACCCAATTGAACTTGCGAATGATTTTAATGATGCCGAGACTTTGGTTAAGGTAGAAAACGACGAAGAATGGTTGCAAGGTTTAATAGAGGACCACGATATACAAGAGGTAAGTAGTTCACTTGAATTTTTAAGGATGAAGAAGATTCTATAATACAAGAAATTGTGAAAGGTTTGTCTAACCCTTTGCATATTGATTCTTCTCCTTCACCTCTTATTGGTTTGAATGTATGTGTTTGAAAGTATTTTTGGATGATTTTGTTTCTAAATATCCACCATTGGAAACACTTGATGCTAACACTATGCGGGTTTGCCAAGAGGAATACATGGACGTTCCCGAAGTCTATGTTCTTTATACACTTCCGAGTGTGGACGAGAATAAGTGTGGGGGAAATTTCTATCGAGCGATAATTTCACTATTATTTTCTTGTGCTAATATTTGTATGGAGTTATTGTTTGCAAAACAGGTATTATGGGTGGATCCTCAAATTTTCCGATTGTTAGTATATGGGGGAATGAATCTTACAAGAGCCAAGTCGGGCCGTCGACTTTAAAACAAGCGCTTAATGGGAGGCAACCCATCGGTTTTGTATTTCTTATCCTTTTGCTTTTTGTTATTTCTTTTTCTTGTTTCTTATCATGTTAAAATTTCCCACCTTGACTTTACTAGGAGGATTCAATTACATTGAGGACAATGTAAGGTTTAAGTGTGGGGGAGTGGTTAAGCATGTTTTTAAAACAAAAATTACAAAAAAATTAAAAAAAAAAAAAAAAAAAAAAAAAAGTTTTACAAAAAAACTTCAACTTTTAAAGATTTTAGAGTCACTAGCATATTTCTAGGTATGTTTACATAGAGATTTTGACCGACATAATTGAACTTGGAAATGTTAGAGAATTACATTCGGATTTCTTGTTTGTTTGAGTGTTAAATAATGGATTTAATCATGCGGTGATGCGAATTTGGTGCAGGGAGAAGTGCGTTATTAGAGTTGCTGATCAATCATTAGTGGAGACTACCCGTATCCATATCATGAGAGGCACCGACCAGAAATTTTCCATCTACTAAAGAGCTTCTTTTGAGTGTGTGTCACCATACGTAAATTCCGGGTAGAATGGTGAGCTACCCAACCTCCCACCAATAGAAGCACTACTCTTTGATCTCTTGAGTGCTAATTTTGTCAATCATGAGGATGACGTCCATGGATGAAAGCTTCCTTCTTGTAGTTCGATTTGCAGTTAGCACCATTCTCTCTCTCGACAACAACGGATCCATAGAAACACATTCATCATCAACAAGGAGCGACATCAAAATCTACAAGGAAAGTTGGAAAAGTTTAAGGTTTACAAGCAACAAAACGAGAAAAAGAGCAAATTTCAAATTCAAGTAAAGCAACATACAAATGAGCGGATTTTACATATATGTTGAAGACTTACACTACAATGAGGTAATTTTATATCCAAGTATGAAGACTTATTCATGAAAGCGAAGAAAAGTAAAAGGTGAAAATTTTTGAAGTTTATGATTTCAAGACGATACAAGTTGTGAAGAATCAAGCGGTAAAATACTTCTCCCACGGCCATGGTTTATTTTTTTATTTAATTTCTCTTGTTTCAAAAAAAAAAAAAAAAAAAAAAAAAAAAAAAAAAAACAAGAGAAATATTTGTTTTGTTAATAAGCCGTGGGGAAGGAAAATTTATAAGGAAGTTTCAAGCGACAAGGATTTTAAGGTAAAAAAGTTACAAATTGTTAAGGATTTATGAAATTCAAGGGTTTATCATCAATAGTTGAAACCAAGACGAAGACCAAGAAGTTAAAGACGAGGAGCGGAAGACGTTTCTATTGGATGCCGTGAGAGTGGTGTTATCATAATTGGCGATCGGATGTGAAGGTGAGTAAGTAATCTCATCCTCGATAATAATGGTTGATTTCCTTTCGTAGAGATCGTCAGAAAAATGGTTTTTCAAAATATTAAAAGATGTGGGTTTTTAAAATATTTCGGAAGTTGTCCTTCCCACCATTCAACGTGTTGCAGGATTTCTCTCTTCATTCCTACCTGCACACATGTGAGAACCATAAAAAAGCCGTCTTTTTGAGTGCAATTATCATAAAATCCTTTTTGGTGAGGCAGAAGTCGAGGCGAAATGCTTATTGATCGTTTCTCAAACACGCGTTCTCTCATTATGGTGTGGTTATTTCTCACTCAACATTTAAGAACGAGAATATGTTCTTTAGTATTTCTAACTTCTTATTACTAGCATGCAGAAACTCTATGTCCTCATAGCTCTTTGGATGCTTAGGACTCTTGAACGCTTTGAAGTTGTGAGTTTTTAGTTTGATTTGCTCGAGGACTAGCAAAGTCTAAGTGTGGGGGAATTTGATAGGTGTAGAATACACCGTATTTACTATCTAGTAGTTTATGCTTTCTTTGCCATTTTTCTAGTGAATTATGTATTTTTATGTGTGTTTTTGAGTTATTAGCTACTTTGGAGTCGCATGGAGGAAAAGAAGAAGAAATTACCCAATTTGAGAAAAAGGGCAAAATTGTCATTTCATGGGCGAACACTATCAGGAGACGAGTCACGGTTAAAGGGCAACTCTCTCAGAGGAGTATTAAAAGTAGCCAGCTGATGTTAAGGGGTAGCTACATGTTAGGGGTACATCCACTTTGGGGTGTCCCTTATCTAATTAGTAGGGTGGTCCTTATCACTTGGGTGCAAATATCCACCCAAGTACTTATACCCTAAATGTCGAAGATATTATCTTCTTCTCTCTTTTTCCCTTTCACCTGAAGCAGTCATGGCTGCTGTTAAACCGAAATCGATCGAGAAAGTGAGAGGTTAAACTCAC
This sequence comes from Papaver armeniacum, assembly GCA_023531295.1. Classification (NCBI taxonomy): domain Eukaryota; kingdom Viridiplantae; phylum Streptophyta; class Magnoliopsida; order Ranunculales; family Papaveraceae; genus Papaver; species Papaver armeniacum. The sequence goes on from JAJJWW010008185.1 coordinate 104,391, forward strand.
AATCGATGATACGCAGAGAAGCTCGGAAGAAGCAAGGAAGCTATTGATTTGTTCAAGAACCGAGTTTAGCTAGGGTTTGATATGAAGAACACAGAGAAGAAGCTGAATCGAGAGGAGCTCAAAGAGGAGGAGATCGAGAATTGAATCGAGAAGGAACTGAGGCTGTTTATTGGGTTCGAATTGATGGGTTTGACATTGATTTTGTATATGGCAGATGGTTCGAATTTGGGGATTCAGAGTTGGGTTTTCTTCGAATATGAATGATGAATTGAAGACAATGGGTGATTTAGATTGAGTCTTGGTTGGATTCGTAGGCTGAAATGAAGAGCAATGGGTGCGGATGAAAGTGGCGTTGTAAATCTGAGCTGATAAAGAGAGATTGATGCTGTTGATGGGTTTTACCTCGGATTTGAGTTTGGGTTAAGGTCAGATGACCAGTGGTGCTGCTGAGGATGAATGGGTTGAATTTCAGATGCAATTGTTGAGATGTTGTGAGCTGAACAGGTGCAAGCTGGTGAAGATGGCTGCAATGCAATAGCTGGTGCAGGATTGGAAGAGATGGCCTGGGTTTGTGCTGTGAGTTCAAACTACAGGTGGGAACTTGTGTTGGATGATTGATTGTGTTGATGGCTTGCATATGGCTTGTTGCTGGAATCACAGGGAAGCAATACAGGTTATTAAAAGGCTAAAATGGATGGTGTTTGTGTTGGTGTTGCCTGTGGAGGTGGATTAAAGATGCAGGCAGAGGCTCATGGCATTGCAGCTGTGAAGCTTCAGGTTCTATGTCGAGACAGGGAGTATAGAGAGTTGAGTTGCTGCTGTGATGTTGCTGCCATGGATTAGGATATGGCAGAGAAATATCAGGGAATGGAGATTGTTGGTGGTACATTTGAAGGTTGTGAATGAAGGAGTTGCTCAGATGGTTTTGCAGGTGGTAGAAGTTCTGGTGGTGAGCTGGAACTGGAATTATGATGAATGGTGGTTATGAAATGGAGTTTTACAAGAAGTTGCAACTGTGACTGAGATGGAATGGCAGGATATGGTTCAGGGGAACCTAGATGGATGCTGTGTCAGGGTACTAGGATGGTGAAATGGAGATGGGCCTATGCTTGAGCAATAACAGCAGATATGGCTGCCAATGACTGCAGGTTAATGAGGGATGTGAAGCTGAGGCTTTTTACAGATGGGAGCAAAGCAGCTGGCATTGAGAATTCTTGTCATAGTTAAGCTGGAATTACAGCGAGTTAAGAAAATGCAGGTGGGGTTGAAGCTTAAGGGAGCTGATGCTGGTTGAATTGCAGAGGATGGTTGTTTGAACTGCATACTGTATTGGGTTGAGTTCATACTGTTGATGCTAAGGAAATGGAGGGAAGTACTGAATTTGTGGTGTGGTGCTGATAAGATGTTGATCCCTGTGGTAACAGTAATGGTAGAGAAGTTGGATGAGGCTAGGCAGACTGGATTGTGCAGGCATGTTGCAGCTACAAAGTATGGAATTGAAGTGGCGCCGAGTAGTGGTGAGCTCGGGTAATCATCCAGTGAAGAATGGCAGGTGGTTGAAATGATTGTGGCAATGGCAAGTTCTGCGATAAATGGCTAGCTGCAGGAGTCGATTGAGGTTGATTGAGTTGAACCAAGAAGCTGAAAAAGAAGCTGCTGTTGAAGCTGAGAATGTATGAAAGTGTAGCCATCATGGCTGGAAGATGTCACAGGGCCATCTTGGCCGTAACCTAGCTGGTGATGCACAATGATTGTGCAGCAGCACAGTCAGGCCAGTACAATGGCCTAGCCCAGAGTGATTCAGACTGAGCCAGACTGACTCGTCTGAATAGTAGTCTGACTCATGACCCGTTCTGACTCAGCTGAGCCTTGACCTGGTGACTCAGTGACTTGACCCAGTTGACCCGGCCGTTTTGACCCGTTGACCGGTGATCGGTTTGACTTTGCCGGTCACCTGAGATATTTTCCGGCGACTTTTTTAAGTCGGATTCCGCCATAATCCCAGTTTTCCCATGAGCCAAAAATTCCAGAATTTCTATGGACTTCTCTCATGGGTGTGAAGACTTGGGCTTGGAATTGGATGGAGAATTGGACTCAAACTTGGAAAGAGAAGGTGGAAGAGTTGAGAAAAGCTTGGATTTGGAAATTGAATTGCAAAAGGAAAAGGATTCTACTCCTTAGAAGATTTGGAGAATGTTGAAGCCTATAAATAGAGAAGTTTTCTACAAACTCTCTACACACATCTCTACACACACAATTCTTTTCTTTTCTTATTCTTTGTGTGAACTCTTTAACATGAGTAGTTAATTTATTGATTGAGGATGAATTCCTAGTTCTTAATATGATTTAAGTTTTTGTTTTCAATTCTATCTTAAAGTTTTTCACATGATTATCGATTGTTTTTACTAATAGGAATGATCTTAAAGACATTCATGATTGATTGATAGATTGTTTAGAATGCATGCTAAATTGATTTGTTAGTTTAATCTAAAGCTAGTGAAAGTTAGGAGATAAGTAATCGTTTCTTGACTCTTTACATAAGTAGCAAACACGAGACCTTGCGGAGGGATTCCGTGGAGCAATTGTGTGTAGAAACAACGTTAGCAAGTGGACCTTGAGCTAAGAGTCTAACTACTAATATCAACCTAAGAAATTCACAAAACTTAATGCATGAGCCAAGTTACATCTAGGTTGAGCTAATTCTAGGTGGCTTGGTGATTAGAATCCTGTAGTCGAGAACTTCCGTGTCCGGTGATACAAGGGATTTAGGGGTTTAGCACTGAGCTAGCTGCTTTACCTACGGTTGGTGATAATTTGTGACTAAAAACAAGTAGAAAAGAACATAACTTGAATCATTGTTTCGTAACGAAGAAGGATTCCTTGGTCTTGTCTCTCTTATTGCTTTCAACTTTGTCTTTTAATTGCTTTGTTTATTTTCTTTTTGCTTTTTACACCCCCCTTTCGTGACAACTTTTACAACTAGAATCTCGTGCTCCTCGTGGGATCGACCTTGACTACCCTATATTACTTGTTAATTAGGTAGTAAAGTATTAATTAATTTGTTGTGGTTACGACACGCATCAATAGTCAGACTCAACCGTTCCTAACAATGATAGATCAAATGGGTTTCATTGATCTAGGATTTCAAGGAGATCAATTCACTTGGACAAACAACCAAAAGGGTCAAGAAAACATCATGGAAAGACTTGATAGAGCGCAACCCAATATTGGCGCACAACAAACCCTCATGCCGGAGTCACTCACCTTCCAAGGATAACATCGGATCACGCCCCCATCCAGCTATATACCAAAGTAATTGATTGGCAAGGGGAAAAAAATTACAAGTTTGTGAAAAAGCGCGGGTCTAACAACCTCACCCAATATTTCATTTAGCAATCTTTATGGACTAACTCCAATATAATTTTGAGAGCATCAACTAATAAAGCGAGCTCAATTAAGAAATATATCTAAGAGTTATATCTCTGTTTCACAATATAATCAGCAAATCAAACAGATAGAAATCCGGGAGCCTGATTATTATGTGAAACAACTTGAACGGTACCAAATACCAATGTTCAAGTGTCAATCAATTAAGAGTTGCAACGACCTGCGCACTTGATTCCCTTAGCTGATCTCACCCACAATTAAGAGTTGCTACGACCCAAAGTCGAAGACTTGATAAACCAATCTGTCTCACACAGAAAAGTCTATTGAATAGATAAATCTGTCTCCCACAGAAATACTTACGAGTATTGGTCCGTCTTTTGATAAATCAAGGTGAACAGGAACCAATTGATATACCAGACTTATATTCCCGAAGAACAGCCTAGTAATATCAATCACCTCACAATAATCTTAAATCTCGAGCAAATCTTAAAGAAGATAGTTTTAAATACAATAGAAAATAGCAAGATCAGAACACACAACTACAAAGAAAATAGTTGGTCTGGATTCACAAACCCAATGAAGTCTTCAATTCGTTAACCAAATGGTTTAAGAAAAACCTAGGTTAAAGGAGAATCGACTCTAGCCGCAACTAGTATCACACAGGAGGCATGGGGATTAGGTTTCCCAATTGCTAGAGTTCTCCCATATATAGTCTTCAAATCAGGGTTTGCAATCAATGCTACCTTGGTAACAAAGCATTCAATATTCACTGTTAGATGAAAACCTGGTTAAACTCAAGCTAATATCTTTCAACCGTTAGATCGAACTTAGCTTGTTACACACAAATGAAAAGTGACTTCATTTAGCAATATGAACACTTTCAACTTTATTCATCTTAACCATAACTAGTTCAAATGACTCAAATGAAACTAGTTCTAGAGTTGTTCAATTGTTTATATTCTCATAGAAGTACACAAGACACAATTGAAGCAAAATCGATTTTGATTCACTTGAATCATTTCATGAACATTATAGCCACGGTTTGAAAAAGATTGTGTTCCTTATTATATAAATGTATTAGTTCATGAAAAGCCGATTTTAGAACATAACCTACTCAAGTATGCAAACATGTACGCATACTTAAGTGGTTGGACTAAGTTTGGGTTCGCCAGTACGCGAACGGGTACGCATACCACCAAACTCAGTTGAACTCCGGAACTTGAACTTATGCCCGTACGCGAACGGGTACACATACTAAGTTCCCGGACTTTAATTAACCAACCAGTACGCGTGCGGGTACGCATACCATGGTTCCCGGACTTGGAATAACTTGCAACGGTTAACATACAAGTACGCATACTATTCTATATTCAATCATGGTTAATTTGTTTTAAACTCTCATTTCAATCACTGAAACATTCTTAGAAGACGGGAATAGCTGTCTCACACAAACTATTAACTTCAAAGCAATTTTCAAGTGATCGGATGATCAATACGAAACATTTTGAATCTACATCAAATGACTGTCTCACACAAATCATGTAAGATGTTACCAGGTGATTTTCACATGATCATATTTTGACTTTCGTCAAGAATATAAGATGAACTTAGTTAAAGCGAAAGCTTACCAACACATATTTCGAGAAATATGTAAGCGACTTAAACTCAACTCGAAATATCAAATATGTATAATTGAAGTCTATATAGCTATACGACTTTTGTCTCGCATAGGAGATAGAGTAGATAGACTTTTGAGTGATAGATGAGTTCAAGTCTCCACATACCTTTTGTTGATGAAGTTCCACAATCTCCCCTTAGTAGTTCTTCGTCTTCAATCGATGAACGCCGTGAAGTCTAAAGCTCAACTACACTTTCTATCCTAATCCGAGACTTAGTTATAAGTAGACTAGAAATCAAGACTTGTAGTTTTGGCAACTAAACTTTACAAACAAGCTTGAGATAGCAACGATTGCGAGTTCGAACGAGCAGTGCTCTAACAATCTCCCTCTTTGTGAATTTTAGTGACAAAACTATCAATACATATGAATTACAAAATAAATAAACTTTGTAGCTTCTCATCCAAATGCTTGATTTCCTTGGTTCTTCAACATTACTCGAAATCTTCGTCACTTCCAAGTACTCCAGTGATTCTGAACGTGTTCAACTCAGCATCAGTGTTGTTGAAGATCCGTAGCCATAACAATGAGAAAAAAATAGCTCTCAATAATTGTTATACAGTGTTATAATATTATTACACATCATCAAAGTCCAATTGTATCACAACTTTGACAACAATACTATGGTGATATGTATCACTACCCATTAGTCAACACATCATCTCATAATGAAAACCACTCCCCCTTACATAATGATCCGTAAACCATATGTATTTGTAGTGTGAACTACACATTAATTCTCTCCCTTTTTGTCAATATAAATTGGCAAAGGTACGAAAACTAGTGGGATCATGATGAAATCTCATAGAGATACTTCATGACTAAAAGAGAACATATCAACTTTGTTTCGATGATTTCACATAGTCGAAACTTAGTGTATTTATCAAGGAGTTTATATAAAGATACAAGAAAACTCCTACAATATTCCACAGCCGCACTCCCTACAAAGATTTAGCAATTAAGCAAAAGTTCAATTAAGAACTCTCTCCCGTAAAATGTCATTCCCGAAAGAACAACAAGAGCGACCTTACTTTTACAAGAAAAGAAGTATTTCTTTGGACATTAAAAAATTACATGAAACATGAATTTTTATCCAAAAAACTCAATTAAATTAACCACAAGAGAACCCATGATTAATTTAATCAAACATGCTCAACATAAGAGAACTTACGGATCCGCACAGTACTTTCAGATAGAAGTGGATCAGGGAAAGATCAATACTGCGGAATATACAAAGATTCATTCTATTTTCATCAATATTTGCATAATGATATCATATACTTAATCTTTGTTATCAAAAGTTCATTCTATCTTCCATCAATATTTGCATAATGACATGTAATAGACTTAACTTTTGACATATATGGGACAATCATAGTTCACGGACGCAAACACACATATCCCATAACAATTTTTGCAATATATAAAACCAATAAAGATTAATACTGCAAAATCATCTTCAAAATCAACTTTAGAATTTAAATAAATAAATCTAAAAACATTGCAAGATGAAAATCATTGGCAATATCTATGTGTACTCACAATAATTGATATTCCAAACCCTAGTTATCTTTCTTAAAACACATGAATAAATTCTCATAAGAAGTTTCCTAGATAAAACAAAACAATCTCTAAAAACAAAAACAAAAAAACGATCACAGGCTAAATCAAAGATCACATTCGGAAGCTTCACGAGTTTCAAGACCACTGAGCTTGTGATTGACAGCATCAACCGCTTCTTCGGAGAAGTTATTCTCATTGAGACGATCCTTAACATGTGACTTCATAAGATCAAGGTCAGATTTAACCTTTTTCAACTCAGTTCGCAACACATCAAGGCCTTTCATGGTATCAACAAGCTGCAGTTTTGCTTCCTCAAAGTGACTAATAAAATCAAGAACCACTTCAGCGGGAATCTCTTCATCATCCTCAATGTCTGAATAATTATCAGGTGATTGAGAAGGGAAATCGTCAACTTCAACAAGTGTTCTTTTCTTCTTCCATTTAGACTCGAAACCAAAACCTTTTGCAAAATCACAAGTGACAGAAGGTGACACCATTCTTGACAAAAACATAACCTGGAGTACGTGTACTCAACTTAATAGGTTTGGTATTTAAATGGTTTCTCACGGAATAAGATTTTAGGGTTTCTAAAGACAGTTCGTGACAAGTAACACGGGTACCCATACAAACACATCCTTGACCCATAAACAAAAGACAATGAAGGGGCAAACCAAGAAAACTGTTTGCGCACCAAAATGTTGCTAAGTGAAAAGTTTCACAAACCTAAACTCAATAAATTTTATATTCTCTCAAGAAAAAAATTTAGAGCATAAGAGTAGAATTTTAACCCCTTAAAATTTCATGGGAAAGAATTAAATCTAAAGAGAAATCACAAGAACAAGAATTTAAAAAAAAAAAAAAAAAAAAAAAAAGTGCAAAAATATCCAAAATGATAACGCCAAATGATAAGAATTCGTTAAGGCTCACATTCAATCAGTGAACATTTTGCCACAAAATATTCCTGATCATATCTCACTCAACCAGGATTTTTGTGAGTGAGGTTTCAACCTTGTGATTAATTAGCACAATTATGAGCCCTAAGCTCATTAAATGAATGGTGTTCACGGTTGAGTCTCTTTTTCCTTCCAGTTCTAGAAGAGAACCCTTTTTGATGTGAAAAATTATCGTAAAACTTGTTGTCATCAAAATATGAGACTAAGTTAGAGTCCTTACCAGAAGAAGTTTGTATGAAATATTTTGACAGCCTGTTGATGAGATCCTTGTACCCTTCAATTATCAGATTAAGGTCTTGATGTAAGCCACCGGTCTCCGGCGGATTTACCTGGCTCGCCAGATTTCTAAGTTCACATGACGGAAAATACAAGAGTCAAAAATATACATGCTCGTGAGCATGAGGCTTCCAATCCAACTTACCCTGTCCCGGTTTAGGGAATTCATAAATGAATTTCCTGGTTAGCCGAAAGCAACCGTCACATTGCCATGTTCATCTGACGTTACCTCGCTACCATCTCTTTATAACTTGATGTGAAGTATGAGCATCCACTATCTTGCAATCTCCTGCCCGGGCCACATCAAGTTTTTGTGAGTGAAATATTTTATTCCGCCAAGATGCAATTATGCATCATCGGTCCGCGCCGTGGCATAGTGATGTCAACGCATCAAATACCCTCTTAAATACGCAACTATAACGAGCCTTGTATCATTTATAACCTTTCTAAGCTATGAAGCTTACTGGGTTTGATGTGCACAATGATTGTGCACCAATGCACAATGATTACACACAACGATTAAGTGCACAATGATTACCAAATTGCGCAATGATTTCCTTAGCATCGAGCCCACCTACCTAACCGGCTTAATGCATCATGATGACGCAACATTGTCCTCGTCAAATGCCAAACATAATTAGCCAATCCTTGCGAAGCTTTGACGAAGTTTCATCACAAGCAAATGGCGCATCTTTAATGCGCTCTCATGCTTGGCTCATTAAATGAATTAAGGTTAGAGTCCTTACCCGGGAAGATTTCCAGACTTTCCAATTATATTAAGGTTGTCCTTCATATCTCCACTGTTGCATCCATCTACAAGAGCCTTTTTCACATCTTGAACATCATTCTTCACCTTAGGTTGATAAGAACCTTTCTGAAATCTCCTTGAACGATTTGTATTAATGCTACAATTGGTTCGAACGTTCGAAGAGCAAATTGAACTGACTTTCCTGGAAGAATTCACAGAGTGAGTACTAAAACCAATAGGTTTAGACATCTGAATGTCAGTTACACCTTTGAGTATTAAATCTAAGGTATGCTGAAAACGACCTAAGTAATTGTCATTTCAACTTCAGTTTGCTCTTCCGTTGAACATGTCCATTTGAATCACAAAACATACATACTTTCTGATCACCGGAGTGATTAGAGTATGTAACATTAGAAACATCATTAGAAGATTTCTTCCTTCAATGAGACGTGGTAAATCCATGATCAGTGGAAAAACCAAGCATTTTATCAATAAGAAGGGTTTGTTGTTTATCTTCTGAAGTTGTTTTCATTTGAGAACACATGATTAGAATTAGTCACATTTTCTAATATCACAACAGAATCAGAAGTATTTGGTATGACAAACTCCCCAGAACGACGTTTATCTTGAATAGAGAGATTACTCAATAGTCGTTCAATTTCACAGGCGACTTCTTTGAGTTTATCCTTGAGTAAGCTTCGTGATGAACACGCTACAACATTTTCCTCACGAAGAACCCTTAGTTGGGAATCACGATCTTTTACCATACCAATCATTGTATTGACCTTGTGTTTTAGCCTATTGATTTCAACTGCCCGGATTCTAACAAGTTTTAGAATCGTTGCACTCTCGCAGGCTGCTTCTCTTTCTACTTCAGAATCAGATTCGTCGGTAAAAATATCAGGGTAACACATATCAATACTTGTCTATTTCGTAGGAACAAAATGTTCATCTATATGTGAGATCGACAAGTCTTTCTCTTTAAGAGATTTCATCAAAATAAAACTTTTGACTCTGGTGATGCGTTTGTCAGAGATAGCACTACTGTCCATAGAGTCAGATCGCTACAAACACAGACTTATAAATTCTTAAACGTGTTTTCCTGCTCTGATACCAATTGAAAAAGCGGGGGTCTAACAACCTCACCCAATATTTAATTTAGCAATCTGTATAGACTAACTCCAATATAATTCTGAGATAACTAACTAATAAAGCGAGCTCAATCAAGAAATATATCTAAGAGTTATATCTCTGTTTCACAATGTAATCAGCAAATCAAACAGATAGAAATCCGTGAGCCTGATTATTATGTGAAACAACTTGAATGGTACCAAAGACCAGTGTTCAAGTATCAATCAATTTATATCAACAACCAAAGGTTGGATTACCTAATTGATTGAACTACGCACAACCTGTGATATTTCAATTATATAAGCAAATATAATGCAGAAAAAAGAAATAACACAGACACAGAAATTTTGTTAATGAGGAAACCGCAAAATACGGAAAAACCCGGGACCTAGTCCAGATTTGAACACCACACTGTATTAAGCCGCTACAGACACTATCCTACTCCAAGTTAACTTCGGACTGGAATGTAGTTGAGCCCTAACCAATCTCACACTGATCAAGGTACATTCGCCTTCCTTACACATATGAATCCCAACAGGACTCTGCGCACTTGATTCCCTTAGCTGATCTCACCCACAACTAAGAGTTGCTACGACCCAAAGTCGAAGACTTGATAAACCAATCTGTCTCACACAGAAAAGTCTATTGAATAGATAATCGGTCTCCCACAGAAATACCTATGAGTTTTGTTATGTCTTTTGATAAATCAAGGTGAAAAGGAACCAATTGATACACCTGACTCATATTTCCGAAGAACAGCCTAGTAATATCAATCACCTTACAATAATCTTAATTGTATGGTAGAGAAACAAGATATTGTGGAATCACAAACGATGAGACGAAGATGTTTGTGACTACTTTTTATCTTGCCTATCGGAGATTAAATCTCGAGCAAATCTTAAAGAAGATAGTACTCAATACAATAGAAAACAGCAAGATCAGAACACGCAACTACAGAGAAAATAGTTGGGTCTGGCTTCACAATCCCAATGAAGTCTCACCACACCATTTTCAGGAAATAGTAACTGAAATTTGTAACAGCTTATGAGCAGTTACGAATTAGTAACAGGAAACAGCTGTTACAAATTTCTTGTAATAGCCTTAGGCTGTTACAAAACTTGTCAGAATTCGTAACTGTTCGGTAGCAGTTACGAATTGTAACTGGATATCACAGCACATGTGCTATCCGTGTGCGTGGGTGGTCACACCTTGATATTTTTTCCACCCAAGCCGAGTAGGGCGAGGATATTTACTCCCACGGTCACACATGACTTAGCCAGTTCCTCTCGGTCACACCTTCTCTCAGCCATAACTTTCTTTTCTGCTTCCATTTCTCCAACTCTCGACCACTTCTTCCTCTTTCATTTTTTTTTCTTTCTCCTCCAGAAAAACTGAAGATTTGACGATTTAGGTTTTCATCAGTTCAGTCTGAAGATTTTGAAGCTGAAGATGTAAGTAACAATCAGAAGATATTGTTTTCAATCAGGGTTACGATTAAGTTGTCGATCTGTTTTCAATTAGGGTTTCTGATTAGTAACAAAATATTTTGATTAGGGTTTCGATTTTATATGGGATTTTCGATTTCAATCATCATCTTTTAGATCTCTTGATCGATTTCATACGAAAAAAAATTTGGTATTTTTTTAGGGTTTTCAATTTTGAATCATTAGGGTTTTTTGAGAAGGTATATGTTCTTTATAATAGAAGCTAGCATGTTGTTTATTTTCGATTTGATAATGTTTTCATTGATTTTAGGTATTGTTTCATGTGATTAGGGTTTCGATTTTTCTTTTTTTTTTGAATCATTAAGGTTTCAATTTGATCTATTTTCAGGTAGTTTAATGGTTTTATTTTCAGTTAGTATGATGGTTTAATTTCTATTTGATTGATTTTCAGCTAATATGTTTGTTGATAATGGTTTTGGAGAGAGTTGAATGCAAAGACTTTTTCAGTTCAAGCTGGAAAAGATTCAGGTGTTGTTCTTGCTACTACTAAGACTAACAAACAGAAGAACCCTCCAACTTTGGTGCCAAAACTGTCATGAAAAAGGAATTCAGTATAATGGCTAAGGCTGTTTCCAACCAGGTAATTTAACAAAACCCTTCTCTTATTTATCATATTTTGTAATAGATTTTGTGATGCATACATCGATAACTTGATTTTATAGCCACTTCGACAACACTGGTCGGGTGTGCTGGAGATAATGCTTACTCTCGATTCATCACAGATGTGCTCGAATATTTTTGATGCGCTGGTTTAATGCATTTTGGATATATATACTAATTCGTGTTTGAAATAGAGACTTGTACACACTTAAACCTTTTTTTTTTTTTGTAATTGAAGTTCCACTTTTTCAGTGGGCTTTTGCTTTTTCTCTGAAAAGACAATCTCCGGTAGTTTAATGTGATGGTTGTTATCCTGCCGTTGGTGTGATCACCAGAATATACTCTCTTCCTGTAATTTATATCAAAACCTTACCTGTATCATGATGGACAATCCAATAATTTAAATATATGTGTCAAATGTTCTCGATGCTGAGTGCAATCATTACTGATTCTGTTTTTTGAGCATGATAATCACGGTTAGACAATTAACTTAGTTACTTGTTTGGCTCTTGTATTATTATGATTATTTAGTATCCATGATTGTGCAGCAGCCTAATGTTACCTTTTTTTTCGAAAGAAATGCTGAGTAGTTGGTAAATCTAACAGAAGTTGCCTTGAGATGTCATTGGGAACGATAGTGTATCTCTGTGTTTCATTTTGAGACAATCTAATTTGCTAAAAAGCCTAAAGGACCTAAGCTATATTTGTACGTAAATGTTTTTTTTTTATATATTTCATGTTATAATGGTTGAGTGGCATAATGATTCACAAGCCCCGCTATTGTTTTGGCTTCATTTTTAGATCTTGACAAGGACATCATCCTTCCATTTGTATCCAATTATATTTTCGCAACTAAATATAATTGATTTTTATAATGTGTCACTAATGGATTTTCTTTATTCTTCCCCTTTTGTTTTTCTTAGAGAATATCTACCAAGGATGCACTTGACGCAGAGTATTTTCGGGCTGATCCTTTGCCCCGTGACCCAAAAAAGGTTCTCTTGCATCACCACCTCGCTTATATGTTGTGAAATACTGCACTTTTGATCTCGATATACTTTTAGTCCAAACTCACCTTTTTTTGCTACAACTTCCCCACAATAAAGCATGGAGGTCTTCCTCCAATCTAGCATTCGGCCAATCACATCCTCGAACCACCGATGGCTGCTGGACCTAGTTACCTCTATGGAAAACAACCTTACGGAGGGCCAAATAGATATCCCCGGGGTAGGATATTGTCCAGGTATTTTGTTTGTCATACATTGGCACTAGTTGCGAAAAATTTGTCTGTTTAATATTTAGTAACTTGCATCTTTATTATCATTTTAATAGGGGTGGTAAGTAGTCATATTCTTAAAGTTGTTTCATGTCATCTCCAAGGTGTGGTTCATCGTGACCTCAAAGCAGAGGTAATTCCCTCATTAATGAAATACTAAGATGTTGTTTAGTCAAGCATTTATTTCAATGCTTTCTTCCCTCTTTTTTTCGTGAAATCACTGAGCTGTTTCCATGTTCCATTTAGTGGCAGCATTATTCAGATAAGCCTGATAGGGAAAAAAACTGGCGTAAAATTATTGAAAGGAGGTCCCTTCTTCCCTGATTGATCCATCTCTCTATCCAGTGTGCATCGCTACTCAAGGAATATGGAAAAGCCACCGACTCTCCCAGTGATTCCAGTCGGCTGCAATCTCAAAAAGCTGCCCAGTCAGAAATTTTTGCTCTGATTGTACGATTTGCAAGAAGGTCCTCTTTTACTCTTTCAGTGGCTTTCAGTAAGTAAAACACTTGCACACATATTCAGAAAATGCAATATTGTTAATGTTCACAAAATCATTCAAGTATTTTTCTTGAATACGGGTGGGGGTTATGGATGCTTTCAAGTTGCCGAAAAACAAGCTCTTTCGCTTCTTCTAAGCGCAACCCAAATGGTTAGCGATAGGTGAGCATGCTTGAAATAATCTAAACAGGTAATTGAGTGATTTTACTGGTGGTGTTTGCAGTCTTACTTGTTTGTGCATTTTCTTTGCATAGTGAAAATTGGTTTGCTGTACATCATGCTCGTCTTCTCTTACCCTTGGTTTATATGTTTCTTTTGACACTTGCGAGGCACTTGCGAGGAAGAAATGCTTGTGCGATCAAGGAAAGCAGCTGAGGAGAACAAAGATAACCTATCCGCAGCTGAGGAGAACAAAGATAACCTATCCGCTCTCATAGTATGCTTTGTTACAAAACATGTTCATGATGTTTGTAATTCACAGAATTTGTGTTCCCTTATGACATAGGAATGAACCTATAATGATTTAAGTGAGAATGAACTGAACTTATGAAGTTTCTATGTATTACTTTAACAAAAAAAAAAAATTGCTACTTAGAAAAATTTCAGTTCTTTTTTTATATGATTTAATTAATAGAATTTGATAGGAATTGATTTGGAAAATCACTGTTGAATGTGGATGATGAATGGAGTGAAAGGTGTATGTAGGATATTTGGAATTAGCTTGTTTAGAACAAATGAATCGCCAGGTCATATTGACCTGATCAAAATTAGTCAGTATTGACTAGTTTTGACCGGGTCAATGTTGACTAGCAATATTTTTTTTGCTGTTACAAAAAAAAATCGTAACGGCGTGGAACTGTTTCAACCTGACCGTAGTAACGGCGCTTTCCTGTTACAACTCTCTGTTACAAATAATTCGTAACAATTTGGGGTACATTACGAAATTCCACGTAATGCTGTAAATCTGTCATAAACTGGCCTTATTACAACCCAAAATTCGTAACAGCTACAGGGCCGTTACAAATATTTGTCACGCCATGTTTTAAAACAGAACCTGCCTGTTACAACCCTGTTTTGTAACATGTAAAATCTGTTTCTAATCGGCCAAAATGGTGTAGTGTCTTCAAGTCGTTAACTTAATGGTTTTAGAAAAGCCTAGGTTAAAGGAGAATCGACTCTAGCCGCAACTAGTATCACACAGGAGGTGTGGGGATTAGGTTTCTCAGTTGCTAGAGTTCTCCCTTATATAGTCTTCAAATCAGGGTTTGCAATCAATGTTACCTTAGTAACAAAGCATTCAATATTCACCGTTCGATGAAAACCTGATTAGACTCAAGCTAATATATTTCAACCGTTAGATCGAACTTAGCTTGTTACACACAAATGAAAAGTGACTTCATTTAGATATGGGTAACCGTACCTAAATGTGTACACCTTGTTGGCTCAACAATAGTTAACCGAAGTTAGCCATATGAACACTTTCATATCAACCTTATTCATCTTAACTATAACTAGTTCAAATGACTCAAATGAAACTAGTTCTAGAGTTGTTCAATTGTTTATATTCTCATAGAAGTATACAAGACACAATTCAAGCAAAATCGATTTTGATTCACTCGAATCAATTCATGAATATTATAGCCACGGTTTTCAAAATATTGCATTCCTTATTATATATATATATATATAAATGTATTAGTTCATGAACAAACCGATTTTAGAACATAACCTAATCCAGTATGCAAATGGGTATGCATACCTAAGTGGCCGGACTAAGTTTAGGTTCGCAAGTACGTGAAAGTGTCCGCATACCGCCAAACTCAATTTAACTCAGGAACTTGAACTTACGCCAGTACGCGAACGTGTACGCATACTAAGTTCCCGGACTTTCATTAACCAACCAGTACGCGTACGGGTACGCATACCATGGTTCCTGGACTTGGAATAACTTGCAACAGTTAGCATACAAGTACACATACTGTGCTATGTCCAATCATCATTAATTTGTTCTAAACTCTCATTTGAATCATTGAAACATTCTTAGAAGACGGGAATATCTATCTCACACAAACTATTAGCTTCAAAGCAATTTTCAAGTGAGTGAATGATCAATACAAACATTCTGAGTCTACATCAAATGATTGTCTCATACAAATCATGTAATATGTTACAAGGTGATTTTCATATGATCATCTTTTGACTTTTATCAAGAATATAAGATGAACTTGGTTAAAGAAAAAGCTTACCAACACATATTTAAATATGTAAGCAAGTTAAACTCATCTCGAAATATCAAATATGTATAATTGAAGTCTATATAGCTATACGACTTTGGTCTCAAATAGGAGATAGAGTAGATAGACTTTTGAGTGATAGATGAGTTCAAGTATTCACATACCTTTTGTTGATGAAGTTCCACAAGATCCCCTTAGTAGTTCTTCGTCTTCAATCGATGAACGTCGTGAAGTCTAAAGCTCAACTACACTTTATATCCTAATCCGACCGAGACTTAGCTATAAGTAGACTAGAAATCTAGACTTATAGTTTTGGCAACTAAACTTGACAAACATCTTGAGATAGCAACGCTTGCGAGTTCGACCGAGCAGTGCTCTAACAGTTTGAACATCTATGGCTGACACATCCACAACTCAAGCAAATTGCCGAATTAGCATGGACATAACAAAGTGACTCAGACTCTGCCCTGGATCTTCAACTAAGGTTAATCACAATAGAACAAACACTGATGAACTGGAACAAGGACACTTTTGGACATCTTCCAAAGTTAATTCGCAAATCAACAACACAAATTAAGATGGCTCAATGTAAATGTGTTATTCACAACGGCGAGGAACTAATTTTTTGGATAAATCGCGAGAAGGAGCTGCAATCATCACCTAACCTTACTTCAATGCTATGCAATATGCTGGCAGCAAAGGTCCAGAATTCAATGGCTCCAATCAGGAGACAATATTACAACCTTCTTCCATACCAAGGCAACCATCCACCGAAGCCGCAACAAAATAAAGCAACTGCGGGATCAGCAAAATAACTGTGTCAGTGATAAAGATCAAGTGATCCAGATCATCCTTGATCATTTCACTACTCAATACACAACCCTAAACACAACACTAGATGAAGAAATTTTTGACGAAATAGCTCCAAGATTGACACCATCACAATGTGACCAGCTATCGGCGGACGTAATGATGAAGGAAATCAAACAAGCGTTGTTGTTCATCAACTCTGAAAGTGCTCCCGGTCCATATGGATACACCAGTAAGTTTTTTACAGTTTTCTGGGAAACCACTCATCTTCAATTAATTTCTATGGTTCGAAGTTTTTTCGATAATATAAACATCCATCCTCTTATGAATCATACAAATATTACGCTGATTCCGAAAGTGGACAACCCAACAAAACCATCCCAATTCAAACCTATAAGCCTCTGCAATGTCAGCTACAAAATAATCTCAAAAACCCTAGTCAACCAATTACGCCCTCTTCTCCCATTTTTAATAAGTCCATATCAAAGTGCCTTCGTCCCTCAGAGATCCATACATGATAACATCGCAATTTCCGGTGAGCTATTTCATCACATCAAAACATAATCAATCACTAAAAACCCCAAAATAGCTCTCAAACTTGACATCCAAAAAAACTTTTGATAGCTTTGACTGGGGATTCATCAAAAAAGCTTTTACAAAACTAGGTTTTCCATCAATATTTATGGAATATATCATGTTATGTATCAAACCGGTAACTTACTAGTTACCAATCATATGGATTCATTACTCCTACTAGAGGCATCGGACAAGGTGATCCCATATCTTCCTACATTTTCATTATATGTGTAGAAATTCTATCAACAAATCTTGGCAACCTTGAAGCAAAAAAAAAAAAAAAAAAAAAAAAAAAAAAAAAAATGGTTCAAGGTATCTGAATATCAAAGAAGGCACCTCCCATCCTACACCTAATGTATGCAGACGATTTTCTCATCACATACACAGCTAACGAAGAAACTAGTAATCACCTTCAAAGAATTCTTCAATCCTGCGGCTCTTCAGCTGGTCAAATTATCAACGCAACAAAGTCAACCATCATTCACCACCCAAGGATGCAACAACATCACATAGACACTTTTCACCAATTGGCACGAAAAGAACAATGATGGATCACTAAATGCCTTACCCCTGCAGGAAGACTAGTTCTAATAAAAACTCCTTAAAACCAACTTCAAATCACCCCATGCAAACACATCTTTTCCCCATCCATGTACACAAACAAATTGATCGGATCACTAGGAAAAAATTTTTGGGTCATGATTCTTCGGTCCAAAAGCTTCACCCATTAGGATGGAACAAGCTAACAAGCCAATAGCGGAAGGAAGGCTAGGTTATTAGGAAGAGTAGTCATCACAGTAAAGCTCTTTTCATGAAAAGAATTTGGAACATTCAAGACCAGCCACATTCCATTTGCTCAATCCTTTCAATGAGAAAAACCTGCAACATCAACTAATATTGCAAAGTATAACTTCAACACCCACAATGGAAACAAATGGCATCTCTCATACCTACTGTCAAAAATCATATATTTCACCATATAAGAAAAATGGTTTAGATACTCTTATCCAAGCTAATTAGATACCCCACTTTCAAAACCTTGATCCAATCCAATACGACCCTATCCAATATGTCGCAGAATTAATTGACCCCATCTCTCATAACTGGAATCACGATCAGCTAAGCATCCTCCCTCCCATTGCCACCCAACATATTATAAATATCCACCCTTCCCCTTAACAACATCTCGGATAAAATTATTTGGCCCACTCTAAATCTGGTAAATACACCACCACATTCGGGTACAGCTGTCTAATCCTCCCACACCCTATCCCACAACCCCTCCCAAACACGAAATTCTTATGGGCCTTACCGTGTCCTCTAAAAATTCAGCTTTTCTTGTGGAAGCTAAATGAAGGTTTACAAACCTTATCTTTGCTCCATCACATCAATCTCTCCACTTCCAACCTCTTCCCACGATGCAACTCTGAGCCTGAAACATCCAATCACATGTTGATTCATTGTCCGGTGGCTCTGTCCACTTGGACCACCCTTTATAACCGCATATCAAGAAACCACCCCCAAGGTAACCACCAACCAATTACCATTAACCACCAAACAACAATCTCTCAAATACTGCAAACTCGAGGTCATACCTCTTCTATCACATCCTGTTGTTTCCTACTGTGGTTTCTATGGACAACAAGAAAATGAGCTCGTATTCAAACAGACGCAATCCACCCATGAAGACATCCTGGCAAGATATTTCGGACAACAACATGAATTTGAATGGGAAAAAATGACCTCCCCTCCAGTTCTCCTCGGGGAGCTTTCTCACAAATTGATAACAACCATAACCAAAACTTCTACAACCATTCAAGTAGGTTGGAGCATCCCAGCATCAGAATGGTTTAAAATAAATACCGATGGTGCGGCTAGAGGCGACCCAGGTATAGCGGGAGCATGATTCATTTGCAGGAACTCGAACGCGCACACGATACTGGCTCTTGCACAACCTCTAGGTATAACCACAGCGCTGACAGCGGAAACATGGGCCACGGTGATAGCAACCAAAATGGCAAATGAAAGAAATTGGACTAAAGTCATATTTGAGACAGACTCCTAAAATCTCATGCACTTCATTAAAACTCCAAAGGAAGCTCCATTTCTGAAATGATTGAAGAAATCATTCATCGAATGCGTCAAATCCCATGCTGTGTCATTCAACATAATTATAGAGAAGGAAACCAAGCATCATATGGACTAGTAAACTTTGCGGCCGACGGCAGCTGACCAAGGGAAACCTCTCAACATCAATTTGGGACCAGACAAATCCGGCGTTTCTTAATCAAATTCTTTTGAGAGACTCTATGAGAATCACATTCCCACGTGTAATAACAATTTAGTTGGCTTTTATATTATATGCATGCTTCGAAAAAAAAAAAAAAATCTTGTTTGATGGCTCCAATCAACAATCTTATGGAGTCCCATGAGGAAGCGGGTATAGTGTCCTCAGAAACGCGTACAATCAATTCCATTATAAACATAACAAAGGATTTTCTACCAAAACCAACAACGAAACTCTGTGGTATAAACCAGAATTATTGAAGACATTTGAATAATCTTTTAGTTTTTGCTTTAGGCCACATATGCGATGAATTCGAGTTATTTTAACAACACCAAATTTGATAATAATGGAGAAAAAAAAATCTCCTAGATAATTTATGGAATGAGAAATGTGTATTTTATATTTAAGTTTTAATTTTTTGTACATGCTTAGTTTTTGCAGATAACAAAGGATTTTAAACCAACAACGAAACTCTGTGGTATAAACCAAATTATTGAAGACATTTGAATAATCTTTTAGTTTGAATTTTTGCGGAATGAGTGTCAGCACTTGTACATGTTTAGTTTGTTGCATAAATTAGTTTGTTTTATTTCTACCGGGCTTCAGTTGCTTCTTTGCATATATGATGCGTGTTGCAGCATCATTCATGTTTTACATGTTGAACCGAGTTCCTTCTATATCTGACATAACGTTTTCGTAGCTATTGTTACAAGTAATTTCGAGTTCCTGACTGTTATGAAGGATCAACACTGTGTGCATCTATTAAATCGAATAATTCGTCTCCAATCCTAAATCCAAGCATCCTAGCCATGTCGCTTGTCTTCAACTTTGGTTTTGGAATATTTTGTTCCTTCAACCATGAATACACAATGAAAACTTTTTTCATCACGAATAACTCCAATGCCTCAGGGTTGAACACAACTCCCATTCTCATGCTCATCTGTCAGGAGAAAAGAAAAACACGTTACAATCACCAATTCAGTGTTTCGTGTTATCTGAGCCTCATTTGTCCTCTACACATTGGTGCAATAGGTCATCCTTGTGGGTAGATGTCAACTAAGAATAACGATTCAGACGTTATATTCCAAGTCTGTAGCCATTGAGTCAAATGTTTAATACAATTGTGCTAGAAACTGACTCAGACTTGAGCAAGGTTCACACACCAAGTAGCAAGGACAAACACCACATTAGAAGCGAATGCTACTTAAATTACCTGGTGAGGAACTACCATAGCTGCATATCGTGCAAGCTCTCCAGCACGCCAATCCAACACCACGGGCAGCCATGGATAAGTTGCATCAAGTCTCACAAACCACAGTCTAATATCAGGGAACTCGGACAGTTCTCGAGGATCGTACGGGTCTTCTCTTGTATAATCTAAGGTAAAACCAACTGTTTGCTCTAGAAGTTCCTTTGGGTCAGCTGCAAACAATATTTACACGCATCTTTAACAAGTGTACAGAAGAACTAACTAGCATTGGTGATAAAAGAATTTTGATCGACGTATCCAGTGAAATAGTGCTGAACTTAAAAATACCTTCTGCAAGCGACTTAATTCCACTTATTCTAAGTAATGGAGACAGGTCGAGACGCTGGATGTTTTCAGTATCAACAACTATCTCAAACCGCCCTTCTGTTGGCGGCATTGGCGGCGTAACTTGTGATTTATCTGTCAATTAATGTCTGCTTAGTTATACAATTAGAGAATAAAAATCAGACAAAAAATGTTTGTTATCTAGAACTAATAAGACCCGCATAGTTTAACTAGTTCCAGCAGACCATTTGGGATAGATAGAATTGGATTTCTTTTGTAAAACCTGAATGTGTGGTGGTACGTGTTTCTTCTACAAATATTTAGTCTTACCTTCTTCATCTTCGTCAGTAAGTGACAGGTCAAAATTCCCTGAAGGATTGAATGCAACCGAGGCCATGAAATTGTGTCGTCGACATATATGTGAAATGGGGAGAGATGGAACTGAATTTGATGAAATGGGTTTGCAAGAACTCCATGAAGTATATGAAGCAGTAGGATGATGGTTCGGTTTGGGAAGAAGAGGATATGGGGATGTGGTAGCTGCCAGGAGAGACATTCAGGAGGTGGTTTATCTGTACGAGAGAAGTCTATCAAAGGCATAACAGTTGGTTTGTCTGGGTCAAGTTTTATCTCATCTTTGCAAGGTTTATCACATTCACTCATTTAACATGCTTTGGGCACCCAACAGATGCCTAAGGGCACCCACGGTTGCCTTTTGTATTGAATCATTTGATATGTTTCAAAAAAAAAAAAAAGGTTTACAGAGCCTAATCTCTGAAGTAATTAAACCTTCCATTTTGCATAGGATTAATGTACTGAAATCAGCTATGTAGGTCCACAGGGGCAGATTGCAATTTCACACTTAACAAGGTTCTTGCCCTGCTATTTTCACACTTATATTATCAAGCAAGCTAGCCACTCTGAAACTTGAGTTACAAAAATTGTTCTCATTAACAGAAAGGTAACCTTGGAATCCAAAGCTGATGCATCAAATCAGGAATCACCAGAGTAAGAATTTCCCAAAATGCTTCATGATATAAGAAAATAACAAGAACGATATTGTTGAGGATACCAGCGAACAAAACTCTCTTATAAAATAAAAATATGATCAAAAGAATGTGAACGCCGAAGAAAAATAAAAATATGATCAAAAGAATGTGAACACCAAACAGAGACTTTATACTGGATACTGTTTTGACATAACTACACCAAAATATCTAGCTGATCAGCTCCTTCTAACCTATAGGTAACACTCGCGATTTGTCAAAAAAGTACGAAATAAACACCTCACATTGCTGTAAAGGCTTTCTTTCCACTACCAGTTGAAGACCCTGCTGGGATGACCTTCAATACGTTAAACCTCACCGTCTTCGACAATGGTCTGGAAACAGGCAAGAAAAATAATATACCATTCAGTAACTATGAACGGATAAAAAAAAACATTAAGACTTTATGAGTAGCAAAAGGGAAGGGAGGATCCTTGGGTTTAGTCATATACCTGCATTGACCAATAATAACATGATCTCCTTCCTTGACACGGAAGCATGGGGAAATATGTGCAGGTATGTTAGAATGCCTCTTCTCGTATCTATAAGAAGATTAGGGCAAACAACAGAAACAGATAAGCTTTTCGAACATCAACAATCAAGAAAAAATAGGTCATCTGAGTCAATAGAACCTCTAATGTGGTTCTTACCTCTGGTATTTCTTGACATAGTGCAGGTAATTACGGCGGACAATAATGGTCCTCACCATCTTTGCACTGTGACAGGTACCAGCTAGAATACGGCCTCTGATAGAAACATCGCCAGTAAATGGACATTTCTTATCAATATATGTACCTGCATACAATGTGTATTATATGAAAATGCTATCTTTCCCTTAATACTTGGTGTAATACCAACAAAACCAAATAGATTCATCATATTTTATTGTCTATCACATTAACATTGTCGTGAGTATCAAGATTTTTACACTAGACTAATTTTCGGATATAAAAATTATCTATTAAGATGTTTAATTTGTAATGCCTAATGAAATAAGCTGCACCTTAACCATATGGTAACCAATATCTTTAGTTTTACTTCTCTAATGTAATGCATAATTATTACTAAAGCTATGAATATTACAGCTTGATAGAAAGAATACAGAATGATCCCAGTTACTGCAATCACTTAAGAAAGGGTAATACGTCCAACTGATGCGAAGTATCCAGGAACAGATTGATTCCCAAATGTTGTGCCGGCCCAGGAAGCATCAAGATAGCCAACAGAAAAAGAAGAAGAAAAACAAGAAACCCCACTACAGAAGTACAAACTATATCAGGATAGTGTATATCACAGATTCACAATAAACTACATCCGACTTAGGTTGCCTTGTTTTTTTTTTGATCAAAAAGGAGATGGTATTAGATAGAAAGAATATACAGATGTTTACAGAAGGTTGCCTTGTTCGTAGTTTTTACATTATCTGACCAACTACACCCATAGGAAACAAACTTTAGGGCCAAAACAACCAAGTAGATCCACTTCCCCACCAGACAATTAAACCAAGAAGGATGCACATACAGTAGGGTATTTCCATGTTTTAACTTAATGTTAATCCAATCAAACACAAGAGTCCCAAGAAACTACATACAAAACATTGTTTCAAATCCTACATAAAACTACTACTTCAAACCAGAAGGCAATCCATCCGCCCTGACAATGCCTTAAATGTTTGAGGCAACTAACATATGATTTATTCGATCAAACAAACTACGAAAAATGTCTTAAATGTTGTTTGATGAAAATGTGACCATTCTCAATACTAATTTCAATCTACTTTACTAAACCAACAAAAATTACACACTGAACAAAATCAATCACAGTTGTTAATAACAATTAAAACAAACAAAAGGTAAAAAACAATAATCATACCTTCAATTGCTTCTCTGGGTGTCTTAAATCCTAATCCAACATTCTTATAGAAACGGTTTCCACCTTTCCCTGGCCTCTTGCTCTTTCCTGATACTTTGGAGCTGCAAAATTTCAAAAATACCATTAAGTAATGAAGAAAAAAATTTGTTGCCCCCACAAATCAATGACTGAACAATGTAAAGAAGAACGAAAACTTAATCATAAAAACACACACTTACCATATAAATACTTAATCAGTCTAAAAAACAGAAAACAACACTTACCAGAAGATTGATATAAATAATTGAAAAAAATCTTGGGTTTGCATGATTAAAAAGAAAAGCCTTCTCAGAATTTATATTCGTATAAAGGGTTTTGGTCTTTCCAGGCCACAGGTCAGATAGATCACAAAAAACAACATATTATCCCAAACAGAAGATTGATAAACATTCGGATTATATATCTAATTGAAAAAAATCGTGGAGGTGTACAATAAACAAAATAGGGTCTGTTCTGCCCCATGATTAAAACCTCTAGAATCAGAATCTCCGGTCTTTAAATCACTAATGGCCGCTGAGATTCAATAAGAGGTGCAAAAATAAAAAATAAGAATTTATATTAACGTATAAGGAATTAGGGTTTTGGTCTTTCCAGGCCCACAGGTCACGGATAGATCACAAATGGGCTTTTCTATAGTTAGAGTGTAGGACTTGTGCTCTTATAGCAACTGGATGGGAACAAATGGGCAAGGTATAAACCAAAGGTGCAAAAACCATATTTATATGAATAAAAAATGTGTAGGTTTATAAGAAAAATTTGGTTTACTCCCAATCCGCTGCATTGGATGCATCTTTGGATTGAATGCGGGTGCCAAATTTGAAAAGTTTGGATTGGATGCGGATGAAAAAGGCAGCCCATGCTCACCCATTAAAGTTAAAACAAAGAGCAAAACTAAAAAAATTTAAAAAATTTGGTTTACTCCGTCATGCCGAGCACAGGCTCACTTTAAAACTACGCCCCATTTTTTTTTTATTTTTTTTTAATTCAAACGTAACTTTGAATTACGCCCCACCATCAGGCGCACTTTATACTTACGCCCCACCTCAAACGTAAATAATACCTACGCCTGGTGTGTCGACTTTTGATCGTTTCGACTAAAACCAAACTAAAGACCAAATATGGTTTGGTTTTTGGTTTTACTACGTTTTTTATCTTTACTCAGGCTCATTGCGTAAAATGGTTTATCGGACCAAAATTTTAGTTTTAGTCTCCCGCTGTGGATGCTCTTAGGAAGTATTTCCCACAAACCAATGTCTTACTTTCTTGTGTTTAATACGTTGATTGATAGATTAGCTTTAAATCAAAAAACTGGAATTTTTAGATATTTACAGAATTAAATTCGGCTTATAATTGAAAAGAACTATCAGCCGAACTACTCATTATTTTCTCACTCCGAAGATGTTGATGAACAGTTCAGCTAATAATTAAACACGAAAATGATAGTTGAACTTCACTTTATGAAAAACAACGCTAAGTTCGGTTGTCTCATTTTTTGTTCGAATCAGCCAAGCTTAAGTTCGGCAATTACATAGTGAAGTTCGGTTGTTGGCGTGTCAGCCGAACTTAAGTATGTTTTCTGAAGGCCTAGGTTCGGCGAAATAGTTATCAACCGACCTGCTCATACCCATGAGTTCGGCTGATAAGCTATCAGCCGAACCTAGTGTGTTTTATAAATATATAAAAAAATACAAAAAAGTTAAGAAAAACTAGGGGAAAAACTTAAAGAAAATTTAAAAATTTAAAATTAAAGAAAAAAAGGCAGTTTAAAGCAAAATATATGGATAAGGGGTTTTAAGGATTACTATCTAATGCAAGTTCTTGTCCTTATATGATATGTCCATAAATTCTTCTATATGCACTAAAAAACGGTTCCTTTTTTTTTATGATTTACAACTATGCATCAAAATGTCCTCATCTTTCTGGCGAGTCACAAGTGCATGACAAAAGACAAAAGAAAATAGCTAGTCAAGCATGGTTGTGACTGCTCGGTGAAAACTTCTGGAAAATTGCATGTTTCAGCTTGTCTTTCCTCCATTGTAGTATTGTTTGAGACATCAAAACATATATCAAGTAAGGAAATAAGTTTTGGAAACCAGTGTTGCTTGAGAGGGTTACAATTGATTGTTCTAAAATAGTAAAAAAAAAAATCGTTAAATAGTTGGTGAGCTTTTCTGGGTGCTTCAATTTTTGCAACTATTGTGCCACATCTTCTTGTCCTCTACTTCCGGATTGCAGCACCTCTTCCGACGTTGTTATTATCATTTCATTGCCTGATTAAATCATATAGACTTGGATGCACCAATATCGACATTCTCCTTTTGAAAACACTTGTTGCTTCGAGTTAAACCTTTTTCATTTTTGGTGAGTTGTATTCATGCCATGGTTAGATATTATTCTTTTTACAGTAAAACATTATGGTGGAGTTTGGTGTTTGTAGTTATATCCAAGTGTGATTGTTCTAGTTGGTGAAACAGTTTCATTTTGAAAAATTTGAAGGCATCGAGCTTTTCAAAGAAACAAGCAGACGATTACACATAACTCGGTCTTTCCATTCAATATTTTCTATGGGACTTAACTGGTTATTAAAAAATAAAGACTCGACCCAATGACTCATATTCATTCTAAACAATCACTCATATTACACCTCAAACCAAGCTTCCTTATTGAAAGAGAAGTGAAGTGGAAGATAGATATGTGTTTCACCAATTCAGTTGCATATTTTACACCTAGGGGATATCAGATGAATACGATTATTAAGAATATCATTGCTGGTATTATTTCATGATAACAATTTTAAATAAAGACTTGCATTTGGAAGCACACGATCTAAACCACACACACACACACACACACATACCAACCAGGGGGAAAAAAAAAAAACTGGATCGTGTTGTTATTCTTATTTCTGTGTTAATATTGTTTCCATGATAAGATGATTATAGATTTTATAGTGATGTTAAAGTTGTTGGAATTTCAGCTCCATTAACCCAACAATTAAGACCTAAACATTATGGAAAACAACCTTATGCCGAAATAAGACCTTGAACCTAGTATTAGCATACTCAACAACATCTTGAAACCAACATCATACATAGCAATAACACTACATATATTTCATACTTAAACAGGTTGAGAACAAGGAAATAGAAAACACACAAGACACTTAATCTTCATGACTTATTATCAACTTCTATTTCCTCACATTACTTTATGATGGATGAAAACTGATTTGCCTTTAAAGAAAACTTGTGATGCTAGAAGAGAGTCATAGTCATGCTTGCCACATGTCCACTCCAACCTTTCCATCATAAGTTGGATGACACCTCATGGCTACATTGGACACCTCATATGACATGTCAAGCTAAAGGACATGTCATGCTTAGACTCAACCTCAACTAGCATTAACCTTAAGCTAGTCTTTAATGCATGATTAATACCATAAACATGCCTTAATATGGATTAAGACTAATCCGACTTAACATAGTATAAACAAGATTAGTTTAACGAAATGGAGATTTGTTGCGCAAAATACATAAATTCCAACAAGAACATCATTTTTGTTTCTAGCAATGCTCTAAGATTTTTCTAGATGTGCCAAAGATAACAGGCTCATCATACATATAGACCCATGTACTTTGCTGGAAGTATTGTTTAACTTGTTTTCCAATTATGTTTAAGATTAACCATGAAAAGATATTATTTTACTATTACTTCACTGACGAGTGTGCACGCAATAAACTAATTTCATTAGTTCCCCTTAAAAACCGATATTATCCCACTTTATCAAATCAATTTCAATTGTGTTTTAATTAATATAATTTAATTGTATAAAAGAAAATCATATCTAATTTTCTCCAAAACTATAGTGTTTCCAAATAAGGAAAATAAAATTATTTTTGGGAACGGACCAAGTTAAAAACTGTAGCATCATGTAATCTGTTTTTCATGAATCAATAAATGAACAGTGTACAAAAAATCTAAAGATTTATCATAAAACACATGCTTACCATATGAATACCTTGGGTTGCTTTAGAAAAGCCTTCCCAGTCTAAAATAACAGAGAAAACAACATATTAACGAACAAAAGATTGATAAACATCCATATATCTATTCAAAAAATGTGGAGGTTAAATATAAACCTCTTTTGCCATGATTAAAACCTATGCAATCAGGTGCTCCGGTCTGTCTGTAAATCACAAATCGCCGCTGAAAGATTCAACAAGGAGGACAAAAAACAAAAAATAAGATTATTTATATTAGCGTATAAGTAGAGTAATTAGAGTTTTGTCTTTCCAAGGCACACAAGTCACGAGTAAAGCTGCAGAGAAACGTCCCAGAACCGATGTAGCGGCCCATGCTTTGAAAAACCCATGTCGGCAAGCTGGCTTAGGTATAGGGGATACAGGGAATGGGATTAAAAATCAGAACCGGTGTAGAGGGTACAAGGATTCGGTTCTAAGGGATTCCCGGGAGGTACCTGATAAGCACGTAAGTGCTATATTTTTATACCCCATATTTAGACTAACTAGGACTCGTTAGTTAGCTAATACGTTTGTTTTTAGTCATTTATGGGAAATTAAAGAAAATTTGAGCATCGTTAGAAGAATCAGTTAAATAGTTAAACTAGAGGATAAAGTGATGTTTGTGACTAACGGCACAGAAAAGAAATGGAATCAGCTAACTATTTACACCGTCGGGAAAGGATGAAAAGAATTAAGCATGTATAAAACTCCATTAGTGGCTAAGAGATTGGGACATCTTAACTAATGATGTGTCCACTTCTCTACCATATTTTTTTATGGAATATTTTGAGCAGGGAAAAAATAATTCTCATTTCTTATCATCTTATGTTTTTATCAAGAGACGGTTCGAGCATTATCTCATCGGCACCATCTAAACCTTGTTTCGAGGGTAGCGTCAGTGAATAGGGAAGAAACAAGGGTTTGTACATTTTGATTTATTGTTTCATATGCTTAGCTTGTTATTTGCATTATCAATTTCTATGGTTTTTAAGAAATCTATGTCTAACTAAAGCTTTTGCTAGGGTGATGATAAACTTGTATGTTTAATTTGCTTGTCTTCTAAAAGAAAAGGGGTTTTCATTGTTTCAAGCTTAATGATAATTGTTTAATTTCCTCCATATGATATTTTCTATCTGACTTCTCATGTTCTATGCCATGTATAGTCCGTTGTTAGGTTGATAAAAAATTCTCATTGAACCTTGAAAATAATTGATTCATGAACATTATTAAGACTACTCATGCCATGTATAATAATTACGTAGAGTTTCTAATTTAGGTTGAGAACAAACATAACTTTTGATAATTCTTGCCGATAAATCTTAAATGCCATATTTTTATGTACTAGTTAGAGTTGCTATTCTACATGAGTTATTCGCAACCTAGTGATAGAATATAAGTGAAGCCTTAGCCTAAAACGGATTCCATAGCCTTGACATTTTTATACCATTGATAACATCCCTCATTAGTTCAATTTATTTTACATGTTAGCTTATTCTCGTAGCATAAAAATTCTGAAATATTCAATTTGAAATATCCTTGACTTGAAAGTAGTGAGTATTAATTGGAAATAGTATTTGACACTCATTTTGGGAACGATTTATATTTACCACTATCCTCGTATAGTGCACCATATACTTGCGGTTAATCAAAGACGACTCATTAGAACCTTAGGATCAAGTCTTGGTGAATAATAGGCATCGATATAAGTTAATCCTACCCATATATGCTAGGTCTTATCTATCGACTATCACTCACATTTTATGTTATGTTTCTCTCTTTCTTCTTGTTTTTTTCTCTCAAGTCTCAACTGAAGTCTGAAGAATAGGTTGAACAACGGCACGACCAATCTGTTGTACACTTCTTCTTCACCATCACCACCTTCTTCTTCACCACCACCACCACCTTCTTCTTCACCAACCAACTGAAGAGAAATCAGTTACTTATTTTTCTTCTTCAATCAATAACAACAAGTTATTTGTTTGATGAACTTTGACTTTAATACACACCATCATACACTTCTTTAATACACACTTTTGTTTGTTTACTCTTTTGTGAGACACATGAACACCATCAATCTTGGCATTGATTTTGGGAACACCTCTAACAAGTTCTTTGTTAATGATCTTATTTACAAGGTGATAATTGATGTGACCAAAATGCTCATGCCAGAGATCACGTAGATTCCACCTTTGTCAAATTGCAGCAATTATCAAACTAAGTGTCCAAAAGATACTTGATTATTTTTCACGAGTCCTTGAAAAATTACTTTTCCAGTCTTGTCTACAATGCCCGTCCATTCGCACTGAAGACAACTTTATGGCCTTTGTCACAAATTTGACTAACATAAAGAAGATTAGCAGTCATACCTTTAACATATACGACATCATGGATTTCAGGAACACATGGTAGTTTGATCGTCCATTTTTTGTTGATATTGCAACAACTCCCATCTTCGAATGTTATTGGTCCTCCTTCAAAGTCGTTGTGTTCACAAACCAAGAAAGATCACCTGTCATATGCCGGCTACATCCACTATCAAGGAACCATTCAAACGGTGATGTTGATTTTAGAGCAAAAGCTCCCATACTAACACTACTTTCCCATTTGGGTTTTCTTGTTAGTTTTCCATTGCCTTTTAGAGAATTAACTAGTTGTTTAGCTTTCTGTGTAGAGAACTAGCAACCTTTAACTTTTTCTTAAAAAACAAGAATATATGTTGATAATGATCACAAGTGTTAGAGCACTGCCAGTCGAACTCGCATGCGTTGCTATCTCAAGCATGTTTGTCAATGTTAGTGATCAAAACTATAAGTCTTGATTTCTAGTCTACTATTAGCTAAGTCTCAGACTAGGATAGAAAGTGTAGTTATGCTCAAGATTCCACGGAGATCATCATACAAATACGAAGAACTACTCAAGGAACTGGTGGAACTTCATCGACTAAAGGTATGTGGAGACTTGAACTTATCTATCACTCAAAAGTCTATCTACTATATCTCTATCTTAAGACAAACAATGTTTTGCTATATAGACTATGATTATACACATTGCTATTTCGAGCCGAGTTTATCTCGCTTATCTATTTTCTAAATATGTGTTGGTAAACTTTCGCTTTGGCCAAATTCATCTTTACTAGTGACGAAAGTCATGTTAAGTTTTAATCACTTGAAAATGGCTTTGACGAAAAATGGTTTGTGAATAACAACTATATAACGTCTTGAAGAATGTTTCAATGATTGAAATGAGAGTTTAGATTATATAACCATGGAAGGATATAAACATTGTGTGGAAACACATATGTATGTAAGTCTTTATTCCTTGAACCAAAGTATGCGTACTTTGTTGCTGGAAAACGGAACTAGAGTGCATACCAAGTCAGCGTGCGCCGGAAGTTCTCATCCAGAAATTCTGTTTGGAGTTTGTAAACTAAAAACAAACTTATTCAGTACTTAAGTCCACGTACTTAAGTTGGTTATTTTCAAAAACGATTATTTGTGAACTTAAACTTATATAAACTAAGGAATGCATAATTGCAAACCGTGGCTATAAAGTTCATGAATCGATTCAAGTGAATCAAATTGTTTTTGTTTTGATTGTGTCTATTATAAAGATCTAAGCAATTGAACAACTCTCTAACTAGTTTATTTGAGTTATTTGAACTAGTTATGCTAAAGAAAGAATATGGTTGATATGAAAGTGCTCATATGGATAACCATTTGGTTAACCCTTTGTTGAACCAACTAAATGTACATGTTTGGGTACGGTTACACAAACCTACAAAAGTGCATTTAATTTGTGTGTAACAAGCTAAGTTTCGATCTAACGGTTGAAAGATATCTTGAATCTAATCAGGTTTTCATCTAACGGTGAATATTGAATGCTTTGTTACCAAGCTAACATTGATTGCAAACCACGATTTGAAAAACTATATAAGGGAGAACTCTAGGCCTGGGAGACCTAATCCCCACTTTTGATTTGAAAGACTATATATTCGAGATCCAGCATAGGTTAACGACTTGAAAGATTCCATTGGTATTGTGAAACCGGATCGATACTACTTTCTCATAATTGTGTGATCTGATCTTGTTGTTTCTATCGTATTAAGTACAATCGTAAAGATTGGCTTGAGATTGATTTCTGCGATAGGCAAAGATATAAAAGTCACAAACATCTTCATCAATCGTTTTGTGATTCGCAATATCTTAATGATAGTCGATTAAGATTATTGTGGTGATTGATATTACTGGTGCTCTTTGGAGAATATAAATCTGGGTTATCAAATTGGTTCATGTTCGCATGATTTATCAAAATGAAACAGGCTTCATTAGTATTTATGTAGGAGGCTGATTTATCTATTTATGTGTGATCTGATTTGTTT